>VWZW01002014.1:284080-301894 GCA_013397115.1 Edolisoma coerulescens | reverse complement strand
CACCTGATTGAGGGCCCGCGCCCCCTTGGCCGCGCCCCCTCCCCGCCCAGCCTCCGGTCCCGGAGTCGCGCACTCACCGGTGTGCCCCCGATTGGCCCCCGCCAGGTCAGTTCCCGCTTCCCATTGGGCCGCGCGCTCCGAGCTCCGCCTTCCCCAGCGCTTCTCATTGGCTGAGGAAAGGGGCATGACACGGGCCAAGGGCGGGGCGGGCGGGCGCCACCTGGTGGCAGGCGGAGGCGGCGCACACCTGGGCCAGCCCCGCGCCGCCCGCCGGGCTCGGGGTCCCTCCGGCCCCGCGGGGACCGTCACTGCCCCGTGTACCCGGGGCGCGGGCCTGGGCCGGAAACCAGGCAAAGTCTCTGTTTCTGTTAGGCCGTGGTCTTCCATAATCGGTCCGAACTTAAGCACGGGTGTTAGATGGCTTCTGCACGACGTGGTCGTGGGTGTATCCCTGCTGAATGCCTTTGTTAAAAATTAACAGAATTTACTTCTCACTCTTGCAATCAGCAGGTAGCTGCTGCGTCCTGAAAATCCAAATTCCTTCTCCCTGCTACCAGGGTTTTCACAGCTTGTGGAGACACCGGATCTTGTCAATAGAATTTGTCTGCAGTTGGTGATATTACTGGGAGATTTTCTTTGCATTTCACTCCATTCTTTTTCTTTTTTAATCCTCATTTGAATTTCAGTGGTAAAACTGGAAATGAAAAGTCTCTGTTCATGCTTCATCGTAACAAAGCCTATGATACCAAATGAGAACCCCAAGTACCCTGACAACACCTGATGTCTTCCCACTTATACATAAAATCTAGGGCTTAGTTATTCTTTAGTGTTTAGTAAATGCAATTACACAGTTCTGCTCTGCAAGCTGGATTTTTAAAAAATTCTCCATTCCCAAGTGAGGCCTTTGGTTTGGTTTATGCACAGAGTAGCTGCTAGTAATTCTTTCATTTTGTGCATTGAGGTTTTGTCTATTTATCTATCTTTGCATTAGCACTATGCTGTAGCACCTTTATAGGAAGCGCCAGGTTTTAGGCTTTTAAAAGAACGATGAAGATCTTAAGTGTAACGTGCTCTGAGTTCATACAAAATCCTTATCATTGTTTGTAAAATATTTGAATTTACTTGAATTTACTCTGGGAATACACCTCTACTCAACTGAAACGTAGTAACAAGTATTGCCGAGAACCCTACAGGGAACTACAATTATTCTAGTTTCCCTCTTTTCCCCCCAAACTTCAGAGCCTTTATTTCTCACAGAAACCAAACATACATCATCTAGAAAGAGCTGGTATATTAGTATCCTTATTTTACAGATAAAGAGCAAAATGCATCTAGTTGAGGTCAGAACTAACATTTTACTGTGATATATGCAAGATTTAGGCATGCTCCAGTACAAGTTTTCAATTGAACTTGTCTGAGAACCGAGCTTTAGGTTTTCTCCTTTCTCTCCATTGCCCCTTGTCAGCGAGGGCAGAAGTGAGGATGCATCCCCTCCACTATTCCTTTGTTACTTAAGGGTGTGTTTTCACAATTAGTGTAAGCTTATCCAATACTACTCTGTTGCTGAAAGGGACTTTCCTGCCCCTTGTCACATGCTTGACCTGCTTTCCTGATTGCAACAGTAGTGACTGTGTGGCTGTGGAGTCATTTCAGCTCATTTATCTAGCTGAAAGCTAAGCCTCTGAGTAAAAGCAGCTAGTTTTCAATCAGCTTTTTAGGCTGATCTGACTTGCATTAGGACTGTACACACAGACGTTAAAGCCAGCACAAGGAAGCAGGACAGGTGAAAGGGACAGCCACCTTTCAGCAACATCCCATCTTTAGGTTACCTTGTCTTAATCGTGAAGACAAGGGGTAACAAATAGCTGTATTTATGATTTTTGGAGTTCAAATAATAGATGACTGCTGGACTGCTGTTAATATTCCTAGTTAAAATAATTGCAGTTGCATGCAACAATTTTCTGTTTAATTTTATGTAGAAAAAAAATTTATTTATTTAATTCACACAGTGAGAAACTATTACGCTTATGTGAATGTGGTGTGTTAAATGTTGTAATATAAAAAAATGTGAGTGATACATAAGAAAATAGAGCAGTTTGCCACTTATTTTGATCACTGCTATAGAGCACTGGTAGGTTTAAAGTAGAGAGTTGTATTACTGATGGTGAAAACTATGGTAGGAAAAAAATTGCTTCTGCAGAGGCTCAGGTTGCCTGCTGTAGTGACCTGCCAAGACAAAACCCTGCCATCTTGTGGAATGCCTTTGTGAGCCGTGGTGTGACTGGCTCAGGAAGCCGCTTATGCCTGGAGCTGGGAGAGTGTCCAGAGAAATACTCTGAAGAGCCATCATAGGATTTTCCCACTCTCATAGAATTCTCTTGGCATCTTTTACCAGCCATGTCAGAGACTGGTTTCTGAATGAAAAGATCTGGCCAGAGTGGGTAGGCTGTTCTTAGCATCAAGGTAAACAGAATGGTCAGTAAATATTAAGTTCATATTCCAGTAACTGGCAAAAGGTAGAAGAAAAGAACATTAAAGACTGTCTGCATGCAGTCTTCAAAATATGGCATTTTAGCATTGGCAAGATACAGAAAGATTCTTGAAATGGTGCATGCCTTTCTGATGAACATATAGCCCAAATGCTACATTGAAACCTTTTTCTTACGCATTTTCTAATAAGACTGTATTTGTTTCCATTATTATTCAGCAGATCTAAATAATGGGAATTAGATTCTAGATATAACAGATCCAGCTCTTAAAGTCTGTATTTGAATACACACTCTGTGCTTCTTAAAGTTTGGACATGGATTTTGTTATAATGTGTTTAAAAAGGAGAGTCTAACCTGCAAAATGCAGATGATACTCTGTAGTTCAAACTTCCTTCAAACTGGGAACTTTGAACCAAAGCTTTTAATTCAGGCTCCTTTTTGCATCTATATTTTAAAAGTACCAACAAATTATTAGAGGGTAAACAAAAAGGCCGGTCTCTTCCCAGTCTCTGTTTTAAGAAGCAATGGAAAGTATTCTGCTTATTCAGTATCACTATTAATACAAATTTAGGATTATGATCTCAGCTTTTGTCCTGTGTTTTCTAGAGGCTTGTGCAGACTACCAAACTAGCACTCTCTCTTTCGGTGATTGTGTTTCCTCTCTCTTCACTGGACTTAGCAGCTCTATAACTTCTTAAAACTTGGCAGGCCATAGTTAAAAATCTACGCTGGAAATCAAAATGTTGGCAGTCTAGGCTCCTAGTATCTGTGTTCTGTAAAGGAAATAAAACAGGATGGTACTAAAAAACAAAAGGAAGAGGAATGTCCAGAAAAAAGGAAAGAGTACTGTCACAGTTCAACTACACCGCAGTACTAGAAACATACTGTACTTCCAGCTATAGCTGCAATTAAAGCACGTCTCTACCAGCACAGCGAGAAAGTATAAAAGATTAAGGAGATGCCGCTTGGCACATCTTATTGCAGCTCACTCCTTTACATCCTGTGGCAATTTATATTGCATCTTAAATTAAGCCAGCACTAACACTCTCATTTGGCTTTTATACATTTCAGATGATATACCACAGATCTGTTAGGTGCTTATATCCAAAGATATAGCCATATATACCACTCTGGAGATGAATCTCACTCCAGTAGCCACATTTGTTTGATCAATTGCTGATAATTTCTACTCAAACAATGTAAGCTTTACTGGCAAATGGATTCTTCTGTCATTAAAAATTGCCTCTCTACATGGCTGTAAAGCTGGACTGTTTTCTTTTCCCCTCTTTAGAACAGTACTGCTTTGCCAACATCACTTTAGTGTAGGTTTGTTCTTGATGAGGGGGAGAGGGGTAAGCCACTGGCAACAGAAGCTTTATGAACTGTGCTGTGCTAGCTAGGAGGCAGGCTGCAAATCTGGGTCTTTAGCATCTGAGTCAGTAAAGAGAGCTCTACTCTGCTTCATAAAATATATATGCTAATCTCCCAGATGGCTATATGTTCTTTCTCCATAAAACAGATGACCTGGAAAAATAAAAGACTAAAAACACTGGAGAGTGGGAATTCTGGGCCAAAATCTGGAAGCTTGCAGCACATTTTAGAGACAGACTTGGATTTTGAATTTAGTTTGAGTCTGGTTTCATAACAAAGTATAGCAATGGTTATTATTATAGGTCACAGTTTCACATGCAACATGAATCATTCATACATCTGCATCCCTATAAGAAAAATTAAAAAAATGAAGACTTTCAAATGAGATTTCTGTCTGCACTAAAAGATATACACCTAACAGAAACAATGGTTAACTTTGGCTTAGTAATGATTAACATTTGCACACTGTATATTAGCTCAATCCAAGCCACACATATAGCTCTTGTTTGATTAGTCATAGATTGAGTTGCTGCTCCTGTAAAGGAATACCAGAACCATGCTGCCACACTGGCAACATTGTGCCACAGTTTCGCAAATGTGTGGAACAAATATTTAACTTATTTGAAGAACCGTGATTAGCTCAATGCAAATGCTCTCACCAGAGTTCAGTGAAGATGCTACAGAAAACTTAAACGGTTTCTGAAATCTTTATAGGTGCTGATAGCCTTGATCCTTGTTTTCATGTTTTATGTGAAAAATAAAGCAGCAGCAGACTACTCTTCAGTGTCATGGCCAGCATATGGTGCAGCACTCACTCAGAGTACTCTGCACTGCCTCCGGCACCTCGTCTCCCATTCAAGGCCTTCTGCCCATGGAACAACCAAGTCTCCCTTGTTTGTGAGGGCAAATGAGATTTTGTTTGGAAATAACAAAACCAAAAAGGAAAACAAGGTATTTTGTTGAGGTTTTAAGTTTGTCAAACAAAGCCTTTGGGACAGTTTTCAGACCACTAAAGCCACCCTTGAATAGCTTCAGAAAGACAACACAAAAATGAAGAATCCTGCATCTGAGTTCAAACCATACAGATGCAAACTTCATTTCTAAACATACAGAGACACAACATCCACTAGATACCAGCATTCGTATGCAAATCATAGCCTCATACCCAAATCATAACTCTGCTAAATCTGTCATTATGAAGTTATGGACATAAAATAGATAACCTTTTCATTTGGAGTAGCATAATCCTTTTGTTGATCGTGGCTGATGTCTTTTTCCCCTAATTTTTATTTGCTGAGTTAACTTATTATTCAGAATAATAAACCTCAATTGAAAATAAGACCAACTAGGTCAATGCAGTAGTAATTATCATAGAATTATATAATGGCTTGGGTTGGAAGAGACTTAAAAGATAATCTCGTTCCAACCTCTCTGCCATAGGTAGGGATATCTCTCACTAGACCAGATTACTCAGGGCACCATCCAACCTGGTGCTGAACACTTCCAGGGATGGAGCAGCCACAGCTTCCCTGAGCAACCCATTCCAGTGTCTTACCACTCTCACAGTAAAGAATTTCTTCCTAATATCTAATCTAAACATAACCTTTGTCAGTTTAAAGGCATTACCGTTTGTTCTATCACTGCTTGCCCTTGTCAACTGACCCTCTGCAGCTCTCCTGTAGCCCCCTTTATGTATTAGAAGGCTGCAGTAAGGTCTAATCACAGCCTTCTCTTCTCTCTCAGTCTTCATTGAAATTGTTTTTTGACACATTGTCTTGAGAGAACAGGCGACATTTGCCTGCTGTTTCCTTTTATTTACAATCCCAGTTTAAATCCTTAGCAGAATTAGTTAGAGGAGCCTCTTTTAAAAAAATAGATGACTACTGGAAATTTTTCTGTCTTGATTTCCTCTTATAGTGTCTACTCTATGCCTGGTGACTAAGCTCAGATACGATACTGTATCCATTCTATATTTCATAATGCAACTGGAAGGAGATTTCCTCATACTTACATGAAAATAGACCTAAGTCTGTTTTGGTCTTTTAGTTAAGTGCAGGCAGAGAGACACATCATGCTTTTATTGTGATGCTATCTCGCAGTACTGGTAGCACCAGATCCACAGACAGCCAGAGATACGCATTGAGCAGGGATTTCATGTTAAAGGGTTGAAACCATGTCAAGGAGTCTGCCTTTAGAATCCAGAATTAATTTGTGTTATCTATTTACATTATTTTCTTTCTCAGATTTGTGGTCTTAATTAGTTGCACACCATCAAGGCACTGTACAGTTCACTGTACAGCTGAAGCTTTTGTAGGACAAGGGAAATGTGATTCATTGAGTGAGCCTAGACAGTTCAGTCCCAGACTACAGACTGGTCAGCGTCATGGAGTCTAATTGGTACCTGAGCAGTTGTCAAAAGAGAACATTAAACATAACTAACTTATGAAGGATACATGCCTTCTTCTTTCTCGTGCTGTCGTATTTCCCCCCAAATAATGGTGCCAAAAGAGCCGGTGAGAATAAGATGGGTTAGTGTATGAATGACAGGATTTTTGCACATATCTATTGGTAGACCATAACTCTTCCTGCTCCACTGCTGGTAGAATCCAGAATTTTGCCCGGTCAGCTGGCGGTGAGGCCCCTGGAGCCCTGCGGGGGGCGCCAGGAGCCCGCGGTCCCGCCCGCCGCCGCCCCGCAGCGTCTCCGGCCACTCCGCGCTTGAAAACGGAGGGATTCTCGTCCGGGCTATTTTTGGCCCTGCTGGAGCCTTGCGCTGTTTCCTCAGAGCTCGGAGCTCATTGTTTTTGTTCACGTAGATGAACCAATTGTAGTCTACATAGGACGTATTTGTTTTCCAGTTCCTCAAACCATTATTACTTTTTTCCTGTTCCTCTTGAGAAAATGGACTTTTGACACCCTGCCAGGTTGCATTACTGAATTCCCTTGCCTGTTTCAGGGTGAAATCACGATAAAGGCAGGCGCTTTTACTGAAAGGGGAAAAAAAAAATCACAGAAAAAAAGTGGAAGAAAACCTTACTGTGGGAAAAAAGCAAGTTGCGTAATAGTGGAGGAATGAGGTAGTGTGAGTCATCCCGATTATGAGCACTTCATCTGGTGAAGTTAGCACCATCCAGGAGGGAATTTGCCAGGCCCTGCTTACATCCCACAACCAGTAAGCCTAGCCAGAGGTATAGCACTGAAAATAGAACTGTATCTAGTATTCCCCTAGCTTATATGAGAAACCGTACCACAGTTGTCTTCAGTAGAATCATCAGCTCTCCTTACCTGAATTTTATTATGAAGAACACCACCAAACCTCGCCTGGGTCCACAAGGTAGTCTGGAAGACTAAGGTCCACAGGCTCCCCCAAAGACCCAGTTTGTCCTTGGAAGACCCCTTTTTATGGTCCATGCTTCATACTACTCTTACCATACTTTTCTCCAGCTTCACTCTCAGAACAAGTTCTTTTATCAGAAACTGCAGTTGATTTCAGTCCTTTCCTGTTCTCCAGTTTATCCCTTTTAACCTTCTATGGATCTTAGGGCTGCCATTACAAATCCTAAGGGTGATGTAAGAGTGAGAGAAAAGAAACATGCATTTTGGATGTAATCTTGTTTCTTTTTCTTAAAAACTCTGCAGGGGGTGAGGCAGGTTAACTAAATTCCACTTGAACTTTGAGTTCGTCCTAATTAAATTGTAACTGTACACGCACATCTAGGAATTCTGACTTTTTCCTCATCTCTGCTACTGATGGATTCAGAGAATGTGACGGGTTTTCAGGTTTGTACCCTCAAAGACTGACTAACTCTCAGCTCACTTCTATCCGTTATTTTGTATAGAGAGTGTTAGAAAGAAAGATGGGTCACAAACACAATGGCCATTGCTATCTCATTGGTGGGGAAAAGATGAGGTGTTACTATAAAGGACAAGCTTTCAGTAATGAAATCTCTCCTTTTCCTGAAGACTATACAAGGCCACTCATGCTGACTGTGCAGCTACCTCCTACTGAATTTCCTTGAAGGTCACTCTAGCTAATTGAATTTGATGGATTTTCTGGAGATATCAGTCCCCCTCCTTCTAAACATTTCTAGCCTGGAGCTGATATTCATCCATCACTCCATTAAACTCAGTCTCTCATAATTTCTCTGTTGTATTTATGAGCAAATCTGACAATTTCAGCACTTGTCTCAAAGTTTGTGATATGATGAGGTACACAGAACCAGGAGATGAAATTAGCTAGTGAGAATAGCATCTGACAGAAGTTCCAACCAGGCCTGCCAGTCACACAGAAATCTTCTTGAGAAAGTATGTGCTGTTTAGGTCTGTGCTAAGAAGTAAGGCAGAAGGGAGGCCAGTGAAAAGCTGGATAATTATAAGTTCTGAACTGTTTATTTGTAAGACTCAGATCCTAGAGACTTTCTGCATTAAAAGAAAAGCAGAGATGTGCACAGTTTTCCTGATGTCATTAGAAGTAATAGTTGTGAATAAAGATGCTTTTCAATCAAGAGCTTTCAAAACTACATCTGAAGATTTGACTTTAAAAAATTCTAAACTGTTTTGCTTGTTTTCAGTCATACGTCATTTAAAGATTTACAAGAAAGCATTTAGTTGCATTGCTACAACCTAACTGTGAAGTAGAGTGTACCAGAAAATTCAAAATGCAGACCAAGACTCAAATTACTTTGGCCACCTGTACTTAATTCTGTTGTTACCACATCGAAACTGGTTTTTTATGATTTGTGTAACATTCAATATTAAATTAAATCTTGGGAATACTTGTCCTACTGCAAAATATCTTTTCATGGTTACAATATTGTTTGCAACAAAACTTCCTCTTTTCATCTCACAGCACATGCTGAAACAATGGCAAAAGGATAAATTACTCCAAAACTAATTTTAACTGCTGTAAATTTCATAACAGCATCCCTAATTTCTATAATGTTTAGAATGCTGTACATAACAGCTATAGGCATATAGCTTACAGATTTCTGACACAACCTTCACTGGCATTTCTGGGTTCTGTAAGCAGCACAAAACAGAGTGTAAGTCTGTCCAAAAGGGTTGCTTACTCCACCCTTCCTTTGTTTCAGAGTGGTTTCTGATTTTTTTGCCTTTAGGGTTATTTTTAATGTTAGATCATTTCCATTGTTTATCTCCAGAAAAGTGTTTCCAGACAATTTTGCATTCACCACTGTTCTGGAAAGGCCTATGAAAAACTGAAGGTTATATGTCTCCTCGGCAGATATGTTTCATGGTCAGAAATATATGATTATCATCAGCATTGTACGCCTACAACTAATTTCTTTGTTTTCTAATAGTTTTCTCCCCAATCATTTTTCATTGCTTAATCCATCAAACATTTCCCAAAGGGTTGAATATAACTTTCCATGCTGCAGACCAATAAAGAATGCATCAAGACTAGTGCTATTAATATGGACAGTGTTCTGGAGTAAAGAACATAGCAGCTGCACAAGGCACCCACGCAAGTGCTGTTGGGAAATACAGGCACCTCTGGATGCCTGAAGATACCTAAGGATCTGTTCCATGACGGGTAAATTCCCTCATTTCTGAGCAAAAGATCAGGAAGAAACTCTTCAAAGGCTTGCACTCTCTCAGAGAGTATCCTGTGGGTTTTTCCACAGAAGGGATGGACAAATGAGCAATGTTTGTAGAAAACCCTTTAGACTGGCTAAGAGCTGGAATTCATCCACCTGCAATTCTCTGACCCGTGAACTTCACCACTACTGTGCTGGTTATTATCTGCTGCTGATATGAGCTGGGGAACACTCTCATGTGATAAATAGGTATAGGGGAAAGAAAAGCTTTAGTTTTGTCCCACTGCCTTGTCTCTGAACCAAGGAAAAACTCACTTGTCTACCACTGACTCTGCAGAAGCTGTGACAGTTTGTGCGGATGTTCTTCATGTAAAACATAACTCTGTTTAATGGATCAGGACTTGGGAGATCTACGTGCTGGATTTGCCAATGATTTACATCATGACCCAGAGCAGGTCACTCTATTTGTAACAGTTTTAACATCTGTACAAAGCAATTAAGGATACCTCCTTTGCAGGTTGCTTTCATCCAGATTAAAAAAATATATCCGACACATGCATTAGTATCAGTGCCACATAGCAGATAATTTTGAGTTGCAAAGAGTTCATCTATTTCTAAGTCCACTTTTCCTGGCTGCACATAGTTCTCTATTCAATCTGGTGCTATAGTGACACTGCTTATGTGGTAAAGAATTCTTATGTCAGACCTCATGGACACAAGGATAAATATAAAAAGTGAAACCCAGTCTGATATGAGAAGAGGCTGAAGACTATCAGGTCATGCAGATGAAAGAAGATTTGCATGAAAAATTATGCTGTCTCAGAACCTGTGGTGTATCTATAAATGTGCATGAACACATGGGGCCATATATACACGTGTGCTCTTAGTTCACAGGGATTACCTTACTGGGTTACGGCAAAGAGCTGGCTGAAGGCAGAGGCTGCAAGGAGAGATGAGTCGAATGTGTGCCTGTGTTTCTCTATAGCTGTGCATTTCTTTGACACCAAGAGCTTCCTCCCACATCAGTTTAACATGGAAGGCTGTTTTTGGAGGTAGGCTAAAACCAGTTGCCCATTGAATGTCTGTAAAAAATCTATTGAGCCAGCACAAGAAGGAGAAGACCTTTGTTGCTGCTGTTGTTTCCTTGATGAATACTTATGCCATCTCCAGCTGGCTGCTGAAGACCCTTTCTTTAAAAGCCATATGTCCTCTCTAAGAAAGCTCTCATCACACCTCCTTCAGGCTTCCATCATTCTACTGTACTTATGCTCGATTTCATTTAGTTCATGAAGCGATGCAACTGTAGGATGATGGCTTTCTTCAGCTTGTGCTTAGAGAAAACATGGCCTAGAGAAGAAGAAATGATTGTCCAGGACAGCAAATATTATTCACTGGGTAGCTCATGTGGGTTTTCTTCCTAAATAGCTCGTTAAAGGGTTGCTGGAACACAATTTACTTTACATCTGCCAAAAAGTGGCAGCATTTCAGGGCACTCCCTCCAGATTAATAATTTTCACATTCTGAAATCTGTCAACTATGCCTCCAGGCACTGCCAATTCAAGCAAATACAAAAAAAGAGTATTCTCAGCACTTCAGGGCATGATTTAATCTGCTCTTCTAAGCTAAGCAGGTCTGACCTGCTCAATATTTATCTGGGAGACCTCCAGAGAACAGAAAGAAGAGTACAGGGATGGGCAGATCTTGTGAGGCAGCTGAGATTTCTTGCCAATATAAATCATGCAACATCTCTTTGAATTCAAACCTTGGTTTAAAAAATAGCACTGCTTCTTCTGTGACCGACCTATATTGGCTCTGAAGCACTGTATGACAAGAGATGCTACCTTCCAAAAGGGATTTAAAACTGAGATTCTGCAGTTCTTTTCTCAAATTTAGGTTGTTAACTATGGCCACATTCCATCTCAAGGCAATGAATTACATACTGTTTCCAATAGTCTTGAATGTCAAAATTATTCTTCACACCTCCTACTAAAGCACATAGTCACTGCCATGTTCCACTTCAGACAAGGCTGTATTCAGTGAGGAGTCTTACATACACAGCTAGCAAAGGAGTTGAAATCAGACAGAAATATGGAGTTACTTTTCTAATTATTCAGAATGAACTTAAAATCCAAGAAAGTTCTAGGGAAACTGCTAAGACTTGCAGGACCTCTCAACTGATTTTCCCAAGCAAATCCTTGTAAGAAATGCAATTGCATGAAATTGTGACTTATATTCACTTCAACACTCTCACCTTGCAATGCCACTAGTTATTCCACAGATTTCCACAGTTCCCTGTTGACAAGCCAGGTGTCTTAACAATGTTGTCCAAATTCTGCCCACATTTCCTCCTCAGAGTTCCCAATTTCTGCCCCTTTTCAGTACCCTGAAATTGATAGGCATTTAATATATGTTGTAATTCTGCCTCTGGCAATGTACTTTAAACCAGAACGGTTTCCTAGGCAGGGACCGGCCAATTCAAAAGGCTGAACTTTCTTAGAAAAATGGCTAGGAAGAGCCATAAGACAGAGGAAATCCTTCAAAATTGAGAAGATGCTCAGGGGGGCTCATTATCATACTATGGGAGCTTTGTACTTCAGACAGAGAGTTTTAACTGCAAACAAAGATCTTAAATTGCAATTTATCCCAGTGACATCATGAATCGTTGTTTGGTAGAAATCTCTTATAGTGAGGCACCACTGTGCTGTACTTTAAAGAATGTGGTATAAATGCTGCTAAAATACTGTCAGCTGAGTGTTTGGGTATTCTAATTTTAGCCTTGTTTATTATGTTTCATCTCCATGGCATTTTTAGGCAATTCACGTACCAGCAATGCTAGCAAATTCCTCTTTTTCAGAGAGACCTCACGGTCACTGGGACATTGATGATGCTTCTTGTTGTGATTTTGTGATTTCTGTATGGACATGTTCACACAATTAGGTCCTTTAATGTAAAAGTGCATGATGCCCTTACAATTTTCTTGTAAGAAGCACTGACAGAGCTATTTTTAGGAGGAAAATCCATGTTAAAACTCCACTCTTTCTCCTGCAATGGGACTATTAAGCCATTCTGATTGATTTTTCAACCATGCTGAAGCAGCTGCAAGAAGTTAGGCTAGGGAGACTGCGGCCTACACAGCTGTTAAAAGTGTAATGCAGAAAGACGCATAGATACAAATTCTAACATGAAATAAAAGGAATGGAATTGAAGATACTGTTGTTCAAGTGGCAACTTACAGAAAGCTGCTATCAATAAGTTGGTAAGAATTTGTTTTTATTAGCTGTCACGGGACTTCTTTGTCTGTGTGGATCTATTTTAAACAGTTTTCCCCTTTCAGCACTCCCTGGTAATAAGAAACTTATGTAAGTGCTCTTATTCGGAAAGATTCTCGCTTTGGTCTTCTTATTTTGTCTTGAGAAAACCACAGGGCTCAGACAGTGTATGAATAGAGCTTACATACTCAAAAGGTGCAGCAGGCAGCTGAGATAAACTGCAAGGGCAGGATTAGTGGGACTGTGGAGTCCACAGTTCAGCTGTTTGCAGTTGAGTAATTAGCATCCTCCACCCAGTGAATTATCTCCTCCTCAGTAGCACTGTGAGGTAATATGGAGAGCTGTATTAGTCACAGCAATAGTTGAAAAAAATTTAAAAAAACCCAAACCAAACCCAAACCTTTTTCCCCTTTCTTCTATTGTGAGGGTAAGAACAATATCCTCCCACAGGGAGAGGGATTAGTTTGGCCTTTCCGACAAGGTGCTGGGGAGGGTGTGTCCTGAAAGCACAGGTAGATCTGGGAATGTGATTGGTGGTGTGGCTCACTGCAGTAAAGGTGGGTGTGGGCAGGAGTCTGGCATATGGCTGGGGCTGCTTCATGTGAGGTCTGTGTTAAACCTGCCAGCACAGCATGGAGAGGGTGTCTCCTGCCATGGAACCTTCCAGCTGGTAAATCCCTTTCTGGTCTGTACTAAAACACTAGAGAATAGGCATATTTTTATTGTTGTTTCAAAAGGCTGTATTCTAGCTGGGAGTCAGAGCAATATATAGGACTATATTTTGTGAAATAATTTCATAGCGGTCCCTTAATGTGCAAGGCTGAATCCGGTGTGACTTACAGAAATGAAGTGGGGTTTGTGAGAGGATCTGGTTCTTGCTTAGAAGCTTGTTTAAAATCTGTGCAAATAGTAGATAGGCTGCTGTGAGATGCTGATGTCATGGCAACATGTAAAGTAGAGTCCTGTCGTTGCTAAAAACCACTCTACTGTAATTAAAAGTTAACCTAGAACAACTTCCTGACAGGCTTTATAAGAAAATTAGCTATCTTACAGTGAAACTAGGCTAGCATATATTATTGTAGAATGACTTTCTGCTTTCTCTCCCTTGTAAATAAGCTTACTTCTTAATTTTCATATAAGATGAGAAAATAAAACATATCACTGCTACTTATGACAATGCTTCAAATTCAGATAAAACCTTTTCTAACTTGGTTGCAATTATAGGGGATGGTATGGAAGAAAAAGTCAAGACATAAAATTACGCAAAGGTTTAATGCCTTGGTAGCAGGTATACATTCTACTATTGTTACTTCAGAAAAGCAAAAAGTAGGTGCACTTTTCTCCTAGGCTGACCAATTATATACAAAATTGACTTTTGTCTTTTTCTTGCTTTTTTTTTTTTTTAATTTTTTTGAGCCAAAATTGTTGCTTTGGATACTGTATGCAATTCACATAGAGTAGTATGTGTCAGCAGGATGCAAAAATTGGGGTTGAAATTCTGCTGCCTAACTATAGATCCCAAGTCAAGGGATCAATAGGAAGACATATATAAAAGTTGGTAGTGAGCCACCAAGGCCTACTTTGTCAATCTTCATCTGAGAATAAATTCTTTATCCAGCACAGAGAAAAGTGCTCTGATAACTGTATAGTGAGTAAATTGGTGCTTTTCTTGTTTTCTGCTGACTGTTTTATTAGCTACTCACGGTTTGGTATCACACTGTGATGATTTACTGTAACAAAAATTTCCACGTAATAAGCTTTTTTTCTGGACATACTAAGTTTTGTCCAATTTAGGCAAAATACTCTTTTTAACTTCCTGTTTCACCTCTTGTCCTAATTATGAGTAATGGTCTCATAAAACTTAGGAATTCTCTTGATAATTAATTTAAAAATTATAATTTTGGGTATCCCATGAAAGACGTCTGGAGGGAAAGCGTAGAACTGTATTCCCCTGAATGAGAAGCTGAGAGACTAATGCACTTTTAACGGCGCAAAGCATGCTGCAATATTATTCTTCAAAATAGCAACGTGTTGAAGTATTTTTGTGACAAATTTCAGTGTTTTATTACTATTTTGATTAACTTCCTCTTCTTGTAATAGCACACATTGGTTGGTCTCTAATCACTTGATTTAATGCCCACTCTCTTAAATATTTTATCTAATAAATTGTCATGCTCTATTTTTTCTAGAGCAAACTATTTTCCTGTACCCATCCTAAAGAAATACTGTGAGGCTAAAGTACAGTGCAGATGATAAACTCCTTATCCATTGGCACCCACAGATTGAATCAACTGCTGTTACTTTCTATCTAGGCATTGATTGTTTGTTTCCCGTTGAAAGCTAATAATGATTTCTTTTTTCTTGCTTTGTTAATGATGCCTACAACCAGACTTGTTATCAATTTTACCTTTGGGCATGGATGGATTCCAATAATATTATTTCCCCTTCTTGTGTCCTAATGTTTCCAGTCTGTCTCTATTTAAATAGCTAAGCAATGAAATTGTAATTGTCCTCTCCAGCACATGATATTCTCTTCCTTATTTTACTGGATGCCAACTAGATCCTCCCATGATGAAGTGCACTTGAACAGGGCTATCTGTGTGGAACTAGGTTATGCTGTTTTGGATCAGGATTGAGTCTGTAATTTTACCTGTATTTTATGTAAATACATATACATACATGTATTATTATGTTTTGTTTCCTCTGTTTATTTTTTGGTCCTAACTTACACACACCCCACCCCCTGCCCCAATACGCCAAGCCTTTATAACATCATGGCTGGTCCAAGGGTCCAACAACTTCTAGGAGTGGGGCTGGGGAAACAGCTAGAAGCTTCCACAGCATCCAGCCTCTCACACAGGGGCACGGTTTAATATGAATCATTACAAGGACACTGAGGCTAATCTGGCCAGATTTAATCAAAGGCTCCTAAACAGGAGCATAAAGATTTCTAAAGCATTTACTGTAGCCTTCAGACATGTTATTAATGAATGTTATCCCTCTTGCCTGCCTTTGTGGAGAAGGTGAACAGCTTTTATGTAACATTGATAAAACAGCTGCTGAAAGAACTAACACTTCATAATCCTGATCATTACAGTATCAAAGTATATGTATAAATAACACAATCTAACAAGTTAATCTTTTAACAGCTGTTAACATTTATAATTTTAGTTTTTAATGTTATTTGGGCAAATGATGCAGTTGAAACAGTTTTCTTTTTTTCTGAGCATACTATAAGTGTGAGGTTTGTCATGCTTGGCTTTAATGCAAAAGGATAAAGGGAATTCCCCCTCCTCATCCATGATAATCCTCTGTAGTTTTCCACTGTTGGTTTTTTCCCTTCCCCCCATCTTTATTTCCTTTAATATCTCAATCCTGTTTGACAGAGTGAAAAAAATGCTCTTTTGTAAAATACTGCTCCCAGTTTTGTATTTGAAAATGCACTATCTGAAAAAGGTTTATTTTTTTTATACTGGGGACAGAGCCATTGTTGTTGAGGCTTTGTGTCCATCCTTTCTCCCTCCTTTCTCATTGGGGAAACAAAAAATAGATTAAATACATTTGCTTTGAGTCAGTAACTTCTGTCTTCTGGTTTTCCAAGAATAGCCAAATGCTGCCATTGGTTCACTAACTGTCAGGGAGACAGCGGAGACTGAGGAATTAATGCAGCCTCTTGAAAATACCAGCCCAAATGCATGCTCATCATGAGTCATGGCTGAGTACTCGTGTTATTTCATTCCTGCAGTTTTTCTGCAGTAGAGACCCAGAGCCACAGAATGAGTGAGGTTGGAAGAGATCCCCACAGTGGGTCATCTTGTCCAACCTCCCCGCTCAATCAGGACCTCCTAGAGCACACGGCACAAGATTGCACCCAGACAGTTCTTGAATATCTCCAGTCAGGGAGACTCTGCAACCTCTCTGGACAATGTGTTCCAGCGTGTGGTGACCTGCACAGTAAAGTTCTTCCTCATGTTCTACTGGAACTTCCTGTGCATCAGTTTCTGCCTATTGCCTCTTGTCCTACTGCTTGGCAACCCATAGAAGAGCCTGGCTCCATCCTCTTGGTACCCTCCCTTCAGGTACTTATGGACAATGATGAGGTCCCTTCTCAGTCATTTCTACTCGAAGCTGAACAGGCCCAGCTCCCTCAACCTTTCCTTGTAAGAGAGATGCTCCAGTCCCCTTTTCACCATCTTTGGAGCCCACAGTGTTTGTAGGAAGAAAACTCTTCTTGTCCCTTCTTGAGAGCACTGTCTAAACTGCTTCCCTAATCTGTCCCTTTCTAAATGACATGTGGGTTTTGGGATGTGTCTGTCTAAGGGGAAAGCTTGAAAAGCTAGCCTTTGATGAGAACTGGTGACCTTTTAAAGATAGGTGAATGTGAAAGTCAAAATTAAAATCTGTGAGAGACTTGTGGTGCACCCATGGCCTGCTGTGTTGTGTGCTCTCTGTAAAACCTAATGGTTCTGGCTTTTTAGGTGGTATAACCTACAACAAAGCATGTGGTGGGGACAGGCATGCCGGAGTTTTGGTAACACTATGTATTGAGAGTAATTGGGGGGGGCTCCAAAAATGGTGAAGTTATTATCTCGCTATAAGTTTGGAGACTTAAAGTGTATGCTGGACAAATGTCTTCCTGCCCTGCTGCAAAGAGAGGAGGCAGCACTTTGCTAGGAGTCAGGCCCTGGGAGAAGGAAAGAAAGGAGGTTTGTAGGGGAAAGGGGGTTAGGCCAAGCTCCTTAGAGGTGAGCCTGAAGGTGGCATGTCTGAGTTAGGGGCAATGTCGGTAGCCCAGCTGAAGTGCCATCTACACCAATGCCTGCAGTATTTAGATTTAGGTTGGACATTAGGAAGAATTTCTTCACAGAAAGGGCGATTAGACTGGAATGGGATGGAGTCACCATGCCTGGAGGCCTTCAAGGAAAGACTGGATGTGATAGTGCCATGGTCGGGTTGATACGGTGGTGTTTGGTCATACCTTGGCCTCGATTATCTCAGAGGCGTTTTCTAACCTAATTGATTTCGTAATTCTTTGATTGAAAAACCCCTTGCCGAGGGCCGCGTCTCCTCCCACGTTCCACAGTACCCTCAGAGGGCGGGAGCCCCGCGGGCCGCGGGGGGGGCGGGAGG
>VWZW01002014.1:115287-283782 GCA_013397115.1 Edolisoma coerulescens | reverse complement strand
CCCCCCCCGCTGCTGGGAGCGGGCCCGGCAGCCGCGACCGGGGCTGCGGCGTTTCGGGAGCACCGACCCGTTACTGGGAATCTGTGGGTGGGCGCTATCGGGGCGCGGCGGGGCTATAGGCGCTGGCACTTTGCCTTCGTTTTTCTGTTTACTTTCTTTCAAAATTGGAAATATCTCTGTCAGTTTCCGCTGCCGATCTCCTGGTAGGTCAGTAAAAAGCAGTTTCTACAGAAGCTGTCAGATTTATCCAGTGTTTTTGGCTGGTAGCAGTATCACTTTCTGACTTTTGAGTCTGGTGGAGGGATGTGGTTCCATAACCTATAAGTTTTATTGGGATGTAGTGTGGTGTGCTGGCTGGCAGTGTATCTGGATTGTGTTATCGACAAGAAGTTAGCCTGGCTTTTTTGTTTGCGTCCAGATTTCAGTGTAGTCGGTTTGTGACAATTCCTGTCCTATATATCTCTGTAACTGACGCTTCAATCAAAGCTGTTAAAATACTAACCTTTAAACCTAGAAACTTTCTTGACATTTGGACTTGGGAACAAATAGAGGAGAGGTGTGATCGGTTACAAGAAAAGGGGGCGGTTTCCTGTTGGCCAGTAGTTTTTTTCCCCTGTGTGAGCTGTGTTTAACTTATGAAATGCTAATAGTTTACTTTGGATTTTTCAATAGAAAAGTGTGATGATAATAGTGTGTTCTGGCCAGTTTTGTGCATATGAGTGGAACATCATTTGCAAGACTGCCAGATGCTGTGACAACATAAAGTAGAAGCTGCCTTCTACTTTACTGCCTGAAAATTTTGTTAGTGAATGAAATGTAGATAAAGTTGTATGCAAGTGCAGTTGCAGATACCGAAAGCTCTGAGGTCAGGCATTTGCTTTGTTTAAAAGCAATTTGTAAGGTTGCAGTGTGAGACACTTCATGCTACCGAGTAGCTAATGTGGAAAAGGAGGTTACGGCTCTGTATGGTTTTTAATTCATATTACAGTGTCTTAGAAAAGGCAGCTCTAAGGCTTTTTGTTTGAAAACTCCTAGGCTGCTGGCGGGGAAACTAAAGACTGAGACACATTGCTTTTAAAACTGAAGTTACGTGTGAACCGCTAGATGAAACTTTTAACTGAGCAGATACTTTGTATGAGAACTGTGAATTTGTATCGATTTAAAGTTCTGCAGAATATGGGCAGAGGAGACACCTTTTGATTTCGAATATAGCGTTACAGTTTTTTTTTTAAATAAAAGTACTGCTCTTCTCTTTTGACAGAACAATCTATTTAATTAGTACTGCCTTGCTGAGAAAGCTCACCCCACCTGTATGAACAGCTATATCCTGCATGCCCAGGAGACTTTTGAAGGGGACTAATCTATATTGCACATGGGTCTTTTGACAAATGGTAAATCTGGGCCAGCATTTGAGTCTCCTGCTGCTCTTAAAGCAGTAGGTAAGCTTCAGTTACATGTACAATGGGGTAAACTTCACTGTTGCTTAAACACTTTTTCCTGTGCAAAGGGAAAAGACAGACAACAGCAAGCTGCTTTGGGTTTTGTTGAGGTCAGAGAAATTCTCTTGCTTCATAGCTCTGGACAAGTTAAAGATGCAACAAGTGCCAACTTCCCCGAGAATAAGTAGGGAGATTAGTCACAAGTTAAAGGAGATTGAATCATATTTGGCTGTTTTCCCTCTTTCCACCCTCTGCAGTTTAAGTGTTGTCTAGACATAAACTAAACAGGCAGAACTGTGTTGGTCATCTTAGCTCTTTAGCATCTCTTAAGCTCTTTTTCAGAATAAAAAGCAGTAAGTGTTGCATTGCTGTAGGACATGCATAAATAAGCAGAACTTGCTTAAAAAGTCTTAGGTAATTGTAATCTGAATTCTGAGCATGGCTCACTGGTGTGTAGGAGGGAGTTTCTGAGCTAGCTTCAAGTGGCTTGTTGCTGGCAGACAACCCTGTGTGTTTAAAAAATCAAGGTATATAGAAAAACTTAGGCTGCTGATAGGTTTTATATTGCTTTTGAAACTTCCCCATGTAAAGAATTACAAGATCATAGCATTGCTTTTATGCTTTGGATCAGCAATAACTGTAGATATTTCTAAGTTGTTTTGTAGCAACAAAGACAAAAGTATCCCCTAAGAACTTTGCTTGTGGCTGGCTCTCAAGGCTGAATGCATTTAACAGTAGGCTAATCACTTTTTTTTTTTCCAAATGTTATTTAACCCTCAACAAGAATAGAACACTTTAGGATATGGGAATTTAGGTGCACTTATTGTTTAAGGACTTGGTTTAGTGCACCCAACGTTGCTAATCTTTTTTTCTGCGCATTTGTTCTGTTGATCTGGTATTTTCAGAATGGAATCTGGTAATGGTTGTGATCAGCAAGTAATGCCATAAATCTGTGTGTTCCTTTGTATGTGTGTGCCAGTGCTGTTAGGGTTGATGGATTTAACGTGTGGTAATGATGGATTTTAATGTGTACTGAAGAAAATAGCAGTAGAATTCAATAACCAACCTGTCTTCCTTAGTCCCTTATCTGCCTTCTGAGCTTAAACATGTATAAGTGAGGGTTGTACCCTGTGTGAAGATGATAGATGTACACATAGATGCAGTCTGGATACTTTTACTTTTTCTCATGTATTTTTACACTTAAACTGCGCTTGTTGGAAGTGTGGCAAAACTAAAAGTGTAGATAATGAAGAAACTGCGGTCTAGAGTAAGAAATGCCTGCTTTAGGGAAGCTGCTTGAGTCTGTGTTCTTGGATTTGTGGCTTGGCAGTATGCGTACAAAAATTCTGCTTTCTAGACTAGTTAAATCTATCCTGTTTGCGTATTTGTATTCAATAACAGACTCAGCTGTGCTTGTTGATGTGCTTATCTGTTGTGAGAGCTGATCCCTGCTTTTACTCTATTGCAAAATTGAAATTGGGAGAAGAAAATGTGCTTTCTATATGGGGAAGCTGTCCTATCACTTTGTAAAATCTACTGGTAGAGTTGAAAAAAATACCCTGAATGCAGAGGCCAATGTTATGCATCGGTGTTGCAGGGGGGAGGGGAAAGAGAGGAGGCTGCCAAAGCGCTTCCCCTAGTCGGAATGCTGTTTCCAGCCCCACCACGTGCGCATGAGGGGGTGAAGTCTTGGCTCTGGCACTTGTGGAATTTTGCCAGTGACTGAAAAGGAGCCAGGACTGTACCTTGCTTGGGGTGATGGGCTCATATGTACCTACAGAACTTGTCTGTCAAAGTCAAACTCGTTTAGACAACAGTTCACTTAATTTCTTACTTGTGTACATAGTTATAGAAGTAGGTCATATAAATGTAGCTTCACATGGAAGTTTTTTCCACTGAAGTTTCTGAAATATGTCCTGTTTCTTAAACTAAGATTTTAAATAATTGAAATACAGTCTGTGATAGCAATGCCTGGTGTGCCGTATTGGTCTAAGACACTTCTAGTTTCTTGGTTACTCAAGTTTCAGTTGTATGGTTTGAGGTTTCAGTCAAAAACTAGATGACTTGTAACTGAACTCTCTTCCAGATAACAGCAGTTCTTAAGGGCTGTGATTGTCCATAAACAAGAACTGGGGACAAAACTCTATCTGTTGTTTCCTGATCTTTTCTCTTTTCCAGTAAAACTGTTTCTCTTAAATACCGGGCTCAAAATGCTTATACTTTTAAGTCCTTTTACAAGATGACTGTTACTTCGTAATGTTTAGTTGATATCACCTTTATGTATGGATTTGCAATCTGATTTGGTTTTGAAAACTTTGCTATGAGTGTTTTCAACAGGTAACAGCTATGCATTTTTTTTCTGAAAATAATCTGGAATTTTCGTTGCCCCTGTGAGGCCTAGCTAAAACTAGGTGATGAGGTAATCAGATTAGGTAGGATCCATATAGTGTTAGTTTCTTCATAAGGATGTTGTACTGCCCGTGACCAATGAAGTGTCCTCTGATTCTTGGCACATATGTGCCAGAAACATTCAGTCGAGGTACAATGACCTTTTGTAGTTTGAAAGGAAATATTTTATCCTGTAACTAGTGGTGGGAGCTTTCTTTTTCTATTTTGACCATTGGAATCTAGGAGTGCTTAAACCTTTTTCTACCTACTCTTTTAGAAGAGGTGTGTTGTGATACAGGTGAGCTAACTTAACAGCCAGGAGGTTTCAGAAGAGATGGTCTTCCTTAACTGCGTGTTCCTGCATCTTATCTTTATCCATATGTATATCTTGGATTGGATAAGTTGACTCGATTTAAATTTGGAAAGCAACTCTTGTGGGAAAGGTGGTAGAAAATCAGTGTCCTTCTCTCTGCCCCCCCCATATTTGAGAGTACTACTTAGCTTCTCTATAAGACTTGGAAATAATTTCAGGTAGGAGTTTATCTGTTTAGTTTGTTCAGTCATTAGATAACTGAAGTTTTCAACAGAACATAATTAAAAGCACACAGTTTTTATATGGTTCTGTGTAGCTCTTTATATTGTACAAGAGCTTCAGTTGTGATGACTGCTGTGGAGTATGTTTTCTTTTGGTGCTAATGCAAGTGAGTAGAAATGTGCAGTAAAAAGGGCTGTTCTCTGAAATGCTGTTGCAGCTGTAAGCTTGTGGCCAACTGGTGTCTACTAACCTGAGGGTTTTAGTATGCTGTGCTCAATAAAAATGCTTTAGTATTTGAAATTATTTTGATATTATTGAGATGTAATCTAGTGGGAAATTTGTATGGCTTAGATTTGTATTCCAGTCTTGAAGGTGGTATCATGTAGGATGCTGGTGAGAAGCCTCTCTCCTCAAATGTGGTAAAATGCTAAGCATGGTTTAAGATGGTAATCTCACTTTAACTTGCTTTGTTTTGTGGGGAGAAGACCCCAAACGGATGTTGAGTGCTTCTAAGATTGGCTAAGAAAAATAGAGAAGGTACAAGTGATTTAGCTTAGGCTGCAGTAAGTCTCCTCTTCAGGTTGTACTGCAGACAAATTGCTGGTACCATGGGTGGCAGTGCTGTACCCCAGCATGATACTTGATGTCAAGTATGTTCATATGGCAGACTAAGCTAGGTAAAGTGCCTTCTATTCCCAGAGTATATGCCCTATTCTGAGATATGAGCAGCTACTACAAATATGAAGAAGGAAAAGTAGTCAGTTGCCTTACCTTTTTTTTTATTTTTCTGCAATCCTGTGAAAACAGAATGTGAGGAAAAATTTTTAATTCCTTGTTAGGTTTGCTGCAAGTTGCACGAGGCGTTTTGCCTTTTTTCTCGCACTTTTTCTTAAAGCTTTCCTTTGAAAAACCGGATGTGTAGATTTTGCAAGATAAACTGGATACACTGTGACCTCGCTGCTGACAGAGTAGAGGGGAGAAATTGAAGAGCTCTCTAGACAGGAAAGTACAGGCATGTCTTTTATGGACCAATTCTCGCTTTTGTTATCTAGTGTTAGTCTGACTCTTCTGGTAATGGCTTCTGAACGCTAGGTATTGTAAAGGAGAGGAAAGTTGAAGCTGTGTGTGATGGGGTAGCAGACTGCCTGGCAGCTACTGGAAGCTCATGTGTTTTGCCAAAGTTAACGGGCTGGGCCTTGCCTGCAGGGAGCCACCTGTGAAGTTTTTGGAAGTAGAAACACCTTATTTATTGAGGAAACCATTTTAGCATGGCTCCATGCGTTGTAGGGATGCCATGTCATTGTGGATCCTGTTCTGTTATTGATGCTGGTTTTGAGTAGCTTGGTTTCCTCTTTCTCCTCCCTAGCTGGTGCTTGGTGAATGAGTCTGTTCATCATGATGTTGTCCAGCTCAGCATGCAAAATGAAACTTAGCAAACTTCGGCTTAGTTTGCCTGGCCTACTTCAAATGTTATATTCAGTGTTGACTTAACTTGTTTTGGAGGAAAAGGTAGGTGTCGATGATGGTTGTCAGACTTCACTTGTTTTGGAAGATACCATGCTAGGTTACAAAGAGTCATCGTGGTGATCAGAGTTCCAGGGACATCTTGAAGAGTCAGAAGAGGAAAATGAGTAGAGAAAAAGAAAAGGAGGCCTCTCTGTTCAGCACATGTGACCAGGTTGAGTCATTTAAAATTGATTGGCTGGCAACTGTGGTTAGGTTATGCTACTTAAAATCCTTCTAAGATTCAGGGAAATAATTTCAGATAAGAGGTTGCGTTACATTGTGTAATGTTGTGTAATGTTGTCAGCGAGTCAATTTTAAATGACTCAAAATGTTTCTATGTGCTGGTTAAAGGCATCACTGTCTTCTTCTCTGATCTTGTTGTGGTTTTGACTCTGCAAGATGTTCCTGGGACTTTTTTATCAATGATGACTCTTCTCTTCCCATAGTCTCTGTAGGGAGGTATGAAGATGAGCTGGAATTATCCTTCAGCCATGGCTGTCTAAAAAGACAGTTCATTTGTTGTACTCATTTACTACATTAATGTTCAAGCAGGATATCAGATGTTTAATTCTGATTGTCACATGTCTGTGTGTATTTTTATATTTTGGAAGTATATCCCAAACTACACCACAACCAGGGTGAAGGACAGTGGTGCAGTGAAATACTTCAGAACCTAAACTTTTGTTGCTTTTGTTAGGGAAATGGTCTGTTTGTGGATGAATACTGAGACTTAATATCTCATTTTGTTTAGTCACTGCCTCGGGAAATGGCAAAATTTAAAAACACAAATAAAGCATGTTTTAGAAGGAGAAAGCATTGAAGTGAAATCTGAAGTTTAACCAGTACTTCGAACACTTCTCCTAAATAGCTGTCAGGCTGGACTTCATCAATACCTGTTGCTGAAGGGATTGATCTGTAAAAGCCTTATTTACCTCTGCAAAAGTTGCATGACAGCTCTTAACTCTGAGTGGAATTTCAAATGTTGAATTCAGGACGGAGGAGGTTTTTTATGTGGCTTCTGGCCACCTTTCATACAGATGAAAAATTTCCTTCAGAACATATGTTGGCTACCTTTCCATGGGCATACAATGATCTAGCACAAATCTTTGCTGCCTGTGGTCTTGCAGGTTATTGTGTTCTCCTGTGCAGTGTGAGTCACACATGTAAGCAACCTCTTTATGTATACAAGTAGGAAACAGTTTGGCTTTTGTGACTGATCAGTATCTTGTCATGCAGCAGTCGCTATTGGAAGCCGACAAGCGAAGTCAAAACACCCATGTTTGGTATCTAAGCAGGTTTTCTCCCATCCAACCCATGCTGTCAAACTTGACGCAAGTTTTTCCAAAATGGACTTAGTGCTGTGTACTAGCCCTGAAATAAGATCTCATCCCGTGCTTGGTTGGTTTTTTGTGTGCTTAAAATCTTCCCATCTTTTTTTACTTGTAACAGTTAATCAAAAATACTGAGTGTCACACATGCTAGCTCTAAGTTTCCTGGTCTAGATCTTGCATTGCAAAAGCATGGAAGATGAGAATGAGAGTTGAACTTGGTTCTCAGGCTTCAGTGACACAATTCTACTTAGCATGCTGCGGTGGTGATTTGGTATCTTTAGTAGTCCAGCTGTTTCTTTTTTCTGTGTTGCTAGACTTTTAAGATTTTCCACACGAAGACTGACTGTAGGTGGTGTAACTTCCAGAATGATCATATTTTCTCCATGAAACAAGCTGTTAAAATCTAGATAGAGCTTTCTTACGGATATTCAACCTTGTATTCATTAACTTTTTCTTACTCTTTTTTGAAAGGCTCTTCCTTCTTCCATGATGATAGTAGCTGTCTACTGCCCCGTGATTGCAGCTCTCTTTATCGTTTTGAAGATGGTGAATTACCGTTTGCACAGGGCACTGGATGAGGGAGAAATTGTGGAGAGGAATGCCAGTGAGCATATGGACCGAGGTGCAAAAACAGAACAAAGCAATGTTTCAGCCAAGAGGAAAGACAGCAATGGGCCCAGGTAAGTTTCCTGCTGATGTTTGCATACTACTTCAAATGACGAACAGTCCTGTCTTCATCATCTGTGTAACTGGAATGGTGATTAAACACTGAGGAATACAGATACGGACCTCTGTAGTTCTGAAAGATGGTTTTAAGTTTGGTCTTGAAAAGTAGACTTATTTATGTATTAGTTTTGAAATTATGGATTCACAATAATTTCCTAGTTCCTCCCCCAAAGGAGTTCAAGAACAATATTGAACATGCTGGAAGCACTGAAACCATAGCATGGAAAATGTGAGCCGATTAGGTCACTAAATACTTAATGAACATAATTAGTACAAGTAATCTTATTTCAGTAGTAGATGTAGTATTAAAAATCTAGCTGTCAAAGTCCACATACCACATGCTAATTCTTTTATCACTAGGAGGAGTGTCTGATTGTTTTTCAAATTTAGTGTTGCAAAACCAGGAATCAGGTACAATTCTTGACTCCAGTCAGCTTTTTCAAGAGAACGTTTTTCTGTGAGTTTGGAAATTCTGGAATTGCTCTGCTCAGTAATGAAGATAATGATTCTGAAGTACTGTCAATAGGAGGTGATTCCTTTCCAGAGATCTCTGCTGTAGCCAGCTTAAAAAATTGCCAGAGGTTTTCCTCCTCTGACCAGAGTATTTGGAGAAAGAAGCAAAAGATGACTCATGAGCAAGGCCAGCTGAACCAGTTTATTCACATTGTGGATGTTTTATGAGCTCTATTATCAAAGCCTCTGCCTGCCTTTGGATAATTAAGGCCATCTTAAAAGTTAAACTGCATGAAATAAATCAACCTTGAATTCTTAGCTTTTAAAGATGACCCTTCTCTTGTCTCTGAGTTTCTGGTACTAGTAGCCATGAGTAGTTTTCAAAATGAGGTGATTTGTATGCTATCCTGACTCTTAAAAGGTTGTGTGTCTTACTAAGTAAGGAAACATAGTTGAAAGAAGCCTCTTGAGTCTGTTTATTTGGATGCTTTTAAAGAAAGGAAGTGTTAAACTTCTGCTCTTTAAAATGCTAAGCCTAGAAGTGAAAGGGCTTTCCAGTGTATATATGGAGTAGCTTCTCATGAGATGGATCCTAGGTTCTTATGTGTCTTCTCTCAGCTCAGGTATTGTTGGCAATAATGGTGTCTTAGATTCCTCTAAAGCTGATATACAGTAACTTTGTGTATCAATCTTTTATAAACCTGACCCTTTTTCCATGATGTGTTTGGCAACTGAAGCTGCTGATTTTAATTGTGACTCTTTAGATCACCCTATACCTTACTAAAACTGTACTGAGGTATTTTGGCAGTCTGTTTCCCTAATTGTATCTTAATGCTTACTCTGCTTAATAAAATTCATGGAAATAAACTAGTGGTCTGTTCTTTCTCATGCAACCTTGGTAATGCATGTTTTAGGTATGACCTTTAGGTGTTTTGTCTCTGAGTGGTTTTTGGTGGTTTGGTTGGGTTTGTTTGTTTGTTTGGTGTTTTTGCCATGTAGCTTTTGCTTCCAGAACAGTGGCCCAAACTTGGCAAGGGAATTTCTACTAGTGTTGTGAATTACTTCTGGGTGTTTCAGTTCTGTTTTGTCTAGGGAGCAGTTGACATGGGACAAGATACTACATTTATAAGCATTGTGAACTCAGAAGTAGAGGTTAGTTTGATGCTGTGTGTCCTGCTTGCCACCTAAAGTTTCATTAACTTTTATATGATCCTTGTTCCCACTTTCAGGTCTCTTAACTAGAACTGGGAACAAGGTCAATGCAGAAATTACGGAGTTACTTTTTGGTAAGTGGGATGTACAGTATATACTAATCTTTGCCTGGAAGCTTACGAGAACTCTGGGGTAACATTCCAACCAGTAGATGGGATGCAGAATGAGTGTTTAATATTGAGCTGTAACCTTCTTAGTAAGTTAAATTGGAACACCAATAAAAACCCAAACCTGTCTGGGAAGAGAACATGTATGTAGGGTTTTTTTCTTTTTAAATTCTGCTCCCCTAATATAAGGTGGATATAGGGGAGATCTGAGCAGAGATACTGTCTGAAATACTTGCATAATCAGAATATTAGTTTTGATAGCTTAGGCTACAGGATGTGATACCAAACAAATATGCATATAGTGTAGTTTGCAAAGCTATCCTAGAGTTTTTACCCTGCCACATATATACTCATGGAGACCACTTTAGATACAAATCTTAGTAGATTAAGCAATAGTCATGTTCCGGATTCTGTTTAGCTTTTAAGAACTGCCGTTCCTTTTTTCTGAAGATGTTTATCCTCAAAATGGTGCTTTCAGGTATCTAACAAATTATGTGCTGTCATTTGTAGGCTTGCTCAAACTGCTCATTTATCTTCAGTTAACATTGTTTTGTGGATGGGGGTTTTTAATCTTTCCATGAGACTTTGGCATGTTTAAGCAAAGAACAACTTACTGTTCCTTTAGAGATGCCTTGTTTATTTTTTTGCTGTCCTCTTTCTAAAGCTGAAATTCTCTAGTTAATGTTTTTGAAAGAAGCTAGTCTTAATTTAGAGATAGGAATGTGAGTTGCTGTTTTCATACTTTAGGTGTTAGTATAGTAATGTTTCTGTGAGGTTTCATGAAAGCAAGTAGAGCGAGTACAGGCTCCTGGTCTCGTAGAAATATAGAAGAAGCAATGCAAGCATAATCTTTGTTGGGTATCAGTGGACCCACATAAATAATTTAAAACCCTTAAGTCAATCCTTCTTTTGGATATATGAATATAGCTTCTTGTCAGTGACTGTTACGGTTCAAGGTATCATAAAGTGTTCGTCTGGTGATGCTGCTGTTCCTGATCCTCATCAGCATGGGGGAACTGTAATAATGATGCTACATAAATTTCACATGTGCTTCTACCAAGTAAAGCTAGTAGCTGGAGAATGTTGCATCTTTGAAATATTTACAGTCTACTTAAATATGAGCAAGAGAAGTAAAATTTTAAAAAGGTGATCTCTAAAACTCCTGCCCTGCTTTTGCTATTTATTCTCCTTGCAGTTTTCTGTGGCTGGCAGACCTGTTCTTGAGTTTGGAGTTGGTGTGTATTTTTGACTATCGTTAGTGACTTAAGCTTGAAAGAAAATTTGTCTTAATACTTGAAGCTGTTGTGGTCTAGCATTTGCAGTACATGCAGTGGTTCTTCTGTATTTTGAGAGCAGCCTCTTGACTAGTTACCCTGCTATTTTGGTTGGCAATTGATGACAGATGATGATTTTAAAAGGAAAATAATCAAAATTTTCCTCTGCTTTGTCCAGGAATCAAAATAACTTATTCCAGATTACCTCTTGAAGTTCTGGTCCGAATGTCAGATTTCTGTAGTCAATCAGCCTAAGTCAGATTTTAAACTTCGGAATTCATGTAGACTTATGGCCTCTTCAGACTTCTGGTTAGTTTCTGACATGCTAATGTAATATACCTGCAGACAGGAATTTTAGTTAAAAGAGTTACTAATAATTAGAAATAGTAGTTTTAATTTGCTTTATGTCATCTTTGAGCTCCTCTTTCACAGCAATCTCCATTGTTGGATGTAATTTTTTCAGTCTTCTTGATTTGTGTAGTAACTTCACTGCAGTTATTTTGTTTGCAAACTGAAAAGTGTAACACTTGCTTTAGGGAATGAAGGCAGCCAACTGTAAGAAACAGATTGTGGAATTTCATATCAGAAAGGCCTGGCCACAGCACTAACGTCAAGTAGCTTCTAAAGAACTCTGAATGTTGCTGAAGTCCAGGTACTTAGGCATACAGTGGTTAATCCTAGAAATCTGTATTTCCTGCTTGCTCCTGCAGACTTTATTTGTTGGGTTTTGTTCATCTATTGGTTTGTGTGTGCTATTGCAGAATATAGAAGCTGTGAGTAGAGTGGCAATGATGGATTGTGTTGTTGCTTATGCTGATATCTGATGGTTCAATTTTAGACAAAATTGCCTCCTTCGTCTACCCTGGCTGACTACCCAGTTCTATGCATGAAAGCATATTTGCAATGACTTACTTTTTTACTTCATAGGATGTGCTTTAATAACATGCAGTGTTTCTCAATGAATTATTCAAACAGGAAAAGAATTTCATCTTTTTGTGAAAGGCATTCCTTGTTATATCTTCAGCTGTCGTTGTAATGTGTGCTGAACTTAAACATTGTGAGAATTTTTCAGTTTAGTCTTTAATTCCATGTTATGTCCTTATGTATTCTTAAAATGCTTAGAGAAGCAATACTTTGGCTGGAGCTGGTGCTGTATCTTTTTAAATTCATTTTCCTTACCTGCCATAGCGTAATTGATAATACCAGGTCAGAGAGGGCTCTCCATCACCAAGAGTATGCCTGTCTCATTGCTGAGCTCTAACAAAATGGTGGCTTTTCACTTCTTTTTTTAATTTGCTGGAGTTGGACCATAGTTGTTCTGCGAACTAATGGCTGGTTGTCTTTTAAGGTAATTTATTTTTACTGAAGGAATATATTCCTAATTTCATACTGTCCTTTTTTTTGGTCACCTCTTTGATGTAGGAAGAATCATGTGCTTGTATTTTCTAGAGTGATTCCTGAGGTTGTGCCTTTACGCCTCTCGAAGATGAGAACAGCATGAAATGTTATGCTGCAGAATGAATCATGTGTCAGGTCCTTTAGTGTGCAGACAGTTTGTTTACAATGCCCTCTGTTGATGTCCATATATTACAAAAATTATTAGAATTATAGAAGATGCTGAGATGGAAGAGACCCATCAGGATCATTGATTCCAACTCCTGGCCCTGTGCAGGCCGCCCTATTAAGTGTTGGTCTTATTGCATGAGAATTTGCTGTAAGACTAGTTGTCTATTAAGTAAGCCCTGCAGTGCTTCTGTCCATTTCTGTCACCTTCTTCAGAGGAGCTTTGTCTTTAGTGTCTCTGGTCCAGTGGGAGGAGCGTTGTGCACATGTACTTTGTTCAGCAAAACGCTGGACTTTGCTTGTTGGGAAGCACTTGTTTATGTTTGGGAAGAAGCAGAGAGGGTCAGTGTCAAATTGCTCTGCAGTTACTTCTGTTGAGAAGTCTCCTAAATCCAGGTGCTTGAAAAGAACTTTAATGGGATAGGAAGAAGAGTGACTCAACTGCTTCCTCTTTGCAATTAACAGTCAATGCTAGGTTGGATCCTTGTGTTCTAGTCCTCACCTTACTTCACACCCTGTTGTCCTAATGGATGGATCCAACTTGCTTTTGTTCCATAAAATACTTGCCTTTGACAGGCTGAATTCTGTTGAATTTGATGGTGTTCCTCTAGGAAATACTTTCAAACCAGTAGTTATTAATCCTGAAAGGGTGAAATCACTAGGACGTAATGATATATATGTTGTACCTCAACATATTTCTTGGTAGGGACTGTTAAGTATCTGAAGGAAAGTTATTTTGGGGCACAGAAATGTGGTTTGCATCCCTGGGAGAGATACCGTGGTCCTGTATGCCTCTGCGTGTCCAAAAACTTTTACGTGTGGCTTTCTTCATTAGCCATCCTTGCTTTTGCTCCTAGATTCAGTCTAAGGAAAAGACCAGGAGTTCTTTCCATGCTCTGAGTACTATGTAGTACATTTTTCTATTGGTGAATTTCTGGGTGTTATAGTGTCACAGATGATCCAAAAGTTACACGTGTGCACATATAGACTGGGAGAATTCAATATGTCAGAATTTTGGAATGCCTTAGAGCGCCTAGGTCTTCACAGTCTCTGTTGGCTGGTGACAATGGACTTAAGGTGGCAGCTTCTATGACAGTGTGTAGAGTGCTCTGGCTCAGACTGAGCTTCATGTGTCAAAAGGCAGTGTTCATCTAAGATATTGGGATATCTTTGAGCCCCTGATTTTTGAGAGGGGAAGATTTGTTTTGCATCTGCACTCAACATAGACAAACTTTTGTTTAACTGGTGGGATAATGTTTGTTTTTTTTTTTTTAAATGTTTCTCTCAGTGACCCTGGTGGAGGGATTGAGATGTCAGAGTTCATACGAGAAGCAACTCCCCCTGTTGGCTGTAGTTCACGCAATTCTTATGCTGGGATAGATCCAAACAACCAGGTAAGAATTAAAGCCACTGCAGTTGTTGCTTTAGTATTGCTGGCTTTGCAATCTGTAGATAACCTCTTCCTATTCTTTTGAGGGTTTTTTTTTTGTAATTTGTATTAGAGTAAACAATTTACCTTTCTGTATGTAACTGCTTTATTAGGAAGGCGTTGCATTCTCACAGCAGCATAGCTCTCTCTCATCCCATCTTCTACTTAAATTAGAAATGGCTGGCTTTTGTAAGGGAGCCTCCTGTGCCACCAGAAAGCATTCCCTTTTTGCTCAGTTAGCTTTCTTCTGATTTAACAAATCAAAATGGCTCAGAGTATGGTGATCTAAATACTAAGAACCCACTGTGTTGGGATTCCCTTGGCCCTCTGAGTATCGGTGAGCCATTAGATAGCTCAAGCTGCATCTTCATCCTTATGTTCTAACTTTGTCTTCCTCCCTTACTTTTGTTTGTTCTGCCATTTAAAGCTTAACTGGTAAATTTAAATGCTGTATTTGAGGAGGCTTCTGTTAAGTTGTCTTAGAATGTATCCACTGCTGATTATCTCTTGCAATTGTAAATGGTTTTTTGAAAGTTATTATTCCTGATAGTTCAGATTTTGCAGTCAAAAAAGATAGTTTGCTGAAGTAAGAAGAAAGATAAACTGCTAGAAATGGAAAGACTAAAACTGTTTATTTTTTGGATGTCCTCTGCTTTGCTTTCTTCGCTTTCTTCATTCTTCAGCAGGGTTGGGAAGAAAGCAATAAATAGGGACTCCTGCCAGATGGAAGTGCTGAAGAACGTGGCTTTATTACATTTTAATGTAACTTCATTATGCTCTAGTTGCCTTGAATTTCACTGGGGAGGTTGCTCTGTTTCCATATTATGTCTACTAGGTTTGTGATCAAATTCCATAGCATTGGATGTCCTGTTCCTTCTGTTTGCCTTGTGATGTTTAGCTAGTTGTGGCTACTTTTTTATCAGCCCTTCATGAGGACAAGTAGATGGACTGGCCAGGCTGTACAGTTGTGTTGACAATGAGCAATGCAGCATCATAGTAAAGACACAGAACCTGTCTTTGAATGACATGGAAGTCCTTGGTGTGCTATTACAATATCATGTTCTTTTAATTAGCTCTCTGAGCAAGCAGTAGATAACTGCAGTGGTATGCCAGCATTGGTGTTTTATCTGAATTATGCTCAATTCTGCAGCATAGATAGTTTTAAGAGATTTTTTTCCTTCCTTTAAGAGATAAGGCATTTGCTGGTGTTCAAAGGAATAGGAAGCGATGGTCCATGTAGGAGGATAGAAACATGATGCCCAGACTAGTTCTTTGACTGGTCTTTGGAAAAAATCTGTTCCAAACATACTTAGCAGTTTTAATATTAAAGCATGTGAAGAAGTTCAAGCTACTGTGAAAGAAAGTATAGTGTTTAGAATGTATTTGTCCTAATAAAATCAGTATTCACTGGTCCCCTGTGATTGAATGTGTAGCATCAAAAGGAATGGGAACAGTAAGCATCTGATTTCTGTTCAGTTTTTGTGTGTGAAATAGCTTTCCCATGATGATGCATTTGTATTCAGTGACAGCATTCAGCAAAGCATGTTACTGAAGGGGAAAAATGTTGAAACATGACAAAATGAGTAACTAAACGTGTGTATGACAATGTAGTGAAAAAAATGTATTAAACAAGCTCTTAGCTGCTTTTGCACATTACCCGTAACAAAGCCATTGTTCTTCTGTGGTATGGCTGAATAGAATCTGCACACATCTTCAGGTTACCTGAAATTGCTGTGCTCACAGAAAAGAATTAGTGGAATTATACTCTTTTCCCCAGAGTAACTTGAACTAGGAATTTTTGGAAAACAGCATCCTAAATCTTTATGTATTATAGGTTCAGATTTTGCCTTTGAGTGCGCTCTCTCTGTCTTATTTCTTGAGTGATTTAATTATCTGACTCATGTATTTTTGTATGCTATGTATAGTTAAGAGAGATTTTATTGAAAGTATCATTGCAGGAAAGACTAAGTTCTCTTTACCATCTCTGTGAAGTAATTTCCTATGGATTATAGGATATATGCAGAAAGGTAGATTGCAAACCTAAATGGTGAAATCTTTTGTATGAGCAGGTACCATCCCTGCTGGCTTGCCATCGAATGTGAAATTAACTGGAAAAATATGTCTTTTTTCACATGGGAGCAGTTTTTAGATTTAGCTTGGTGTTTACTGTGTTGAACAGATAAGTTTTACAGTAAGATTGTGTTTTCTTTAAGCATTTCAGACAACCAGGATCGCTGCATTAAACGTTCAGCTTTACAATAGCAGTTATTAGTGTAGCATTGCACTTGTACTTTGTTGCCATGTTAAGTAAGGAGAATTCCTAGATTAGAAACTGTTTTTAAAATCTGCCTAGTAAAGTCTCCAAGAACATTGGCTTTTGAATGGAATAGTGTTGTTATGTAGCTGGATGCTTAATTACATGACTTGTCATCTCTGCTTGCAGTGGAAACGTAGTCAGAATTTTACAGCATTGTGCTGCTGAATGCTTTTGTGCCTTTAAAATACATCTCCTAGGTGTATAGGCAAATGCATGTGTTGCAGTAATAGGGAATAACAGTTATTTCCTGAAAATGTACAGCTTTTTACGTAATTCCCTGTTTTTAGGTTGGATCTGGGTTATCTCGTCTGGGAACAGCAGCAACCATCAAAGGTGAGATTTTTAGCTATTTAAATTAACCTTACAGAAGCACTTCAAATCACTATTGTTTATTATGTTGTTTCCAAATACTGTCTACCTTACTCATCTTGAATTTTTTTTTTCTTTCTTGAGTGAAATACAGCATTTACTTAGTTAGGGGAAGTCTTCTTTGGACATAGAAATTATATGACTAAAACATGAGGAGAGAATATTCTGGGGTCCTTGTTCCTTTTCCCATGTAATGACAGGTTTTCCCTTTGCCTATAAAATGCAGAGCCAAAGGGTTGGCTGGGGCAGACTTTTCTCTACTATTTTGAGTTCAGTGCAACCAGTTAGCCTTCTGGTATTGTATATCAATGACTTAATTATTTCTGGTTGCTTGGTATCTAGCTAGAGTGTTTTCCAGCCCTCGTGAACTTCTCTAAAATGAAAAGATGACAATTTTGCATATTATGAATAATTTCTTGTGAATTTATCCAGCCAATAATAAGGCAAAAAAAACCTGGATGTGCATTTTTGTCACCTTGATAGTGTTTTTTTTTTTTTCTCTCTTGCTTTTCTGACCATTACAAGTATTTTCTTGGTCTGCCCTTCTTTTTTTCATGGGCAACCATGCAAGAAGAAATAGTCCAGCAGATACACCTTCAAGGGAAAAAAAAAATCTTTATTTCCATTGAGTTCTGTGGAAGGTAAAAGAAATGGAGTAGACAATTCTTGTATCTAAAAGAAATCTTGTGTTATTGTAATTGTGTAATTGTTACTTACCTATAAATGAAGAAATACAAGCAGCAGTCTTTCATGACAACTGAGGATGTAGATGTATGCGTTAATACTTTGAGCACTAGTACTCTCATTTCTTAAAATTCACAGGTGATACTGACACTGCCAAGACCTCTGATGATATCAGTTTGAGTCTTGGCCAGAGTTCTAGTCTATGTAAAGAAGGGAGTGAAGAACAAGGTAAAATTTCTTCTTCTCCATAATTAAATGTGGTGTTTTGTTACCAAAGACCCTTTGCGTAATATGCTAAATAAATTCATGCAGTTTGTTGATACCCTTTCATAGAGTCTATTGTGAAGTTCCCTGTTTCCTTTCTTAATTACTCAAGCTTCTGAGAAGCATAATTTGGATGCTTATAACTTTATTCTTTGACTGTGTGTTTCTTGTTCTGACATCTTCCAGCAGGCACCTTACTGCTGCAAGATAGCTAACTTACATTTCTTTAGGCAGTATCTCTTAGACTACAGGTGGCCTGGGGTTGTAGTCTAATTTGCTTTGCTTACAAGTACAGACAAATGTAGATGTGGTGGGCTCTTCTATAAAGTAAATAGCTCTGTACAGAGCTCTATGTTCCTAGAGCTATAGACTGCTTCCAAGATGCAAGTTATTAGAGCTTGGTGTTTTGGGGTTTTTTAAATTTTTTTCCCTAATATTTAAGGAAGCTGTTAGCTTCTGTTCTGAGACAAAACTGGACAATTTTTCATTTAACTTCATTGCCAGGAAAAGACCTGCTCAGACTAAAACAGAGCATAAAATCAAAGGGGGTTTTTTTGCTGATTTTCTTTTGTTTGCTGATTTTCAAGTATCTGGTGATTAGGAGGAAGTTAACTCTGAAAATATCACCTTTCATTTTTGCCAGTCTAATCACTAATGGGTGATTAGGGCCATTAGATGGATGATTCAGTCATTACTGTGAGATTCAGTGCAGAAAGTGTATTTGAAATAGACCATCACAGGTGGCCATGCTGTTGTAATAGGCAGCAGGGTTCTGCTACTTTCAGCTGAGTAATGGAACTGTGAAGTCTCTTAAGTTGCATGTGTTCAAATACACTCTACAGAAATTTAGCAACTGTAGAAACTTAACTTGGCCTCCAGATCTACGATTTTTAGTGACAGTACCAGAAGGGAAAGTAGCCTCACTTCTAGTACTGCCTGCAGGTGGACACTTTTAGAGGAGACTGCTTGTGATGGGTAAGAGGAACGATTGTTCTAATCAAGAGCTAACAGTGAATCCTCATGATTTGCTATAGTAGCAAAAACTACCTCTTTTTTTTTTTTTAGAGCTAGTAAAACTCAGTGACTTCATAGGGAGTTTCATTATGGTACAAAAAGACCTGTGACAGTGACTGCATCCTTGCTAAGTGTGAGCTTACTTGGTATCTGGTAGGAAAGGTGATTTTTGTTGTGGTTTTGGTGACTTCAGAGTTAGTGGGGTTTACTCTGTTTTTATTAATAATTTTAAAGTTTGTTTACTGTGTGTAGGAACCAAAAGAAAAGGCAGGGTACTCTTTTATAGTTAAGAAACTTTGGGCTATCTAAAAATACTGAGTCAGAGACACATAAGCAATAGAGGAGGTTAGGGACTTGACAGAATTGCGTTGTCTTATTAGCTGCTGGGGTAAGCTGGTATTGATAGTTTCTTACACTATTAAAAAAAATGTCATGTTTGCCCAGATGTTATAAAATGTTTTTAAATGGTAATGTGATGCATTCACAGTACTTGCAATTGAATTTTTCAGTTAATTTACTTTGATATAAACAGTTTTAAAGCAAGTTGTATAACTTACATGAACATTCTTCATGAATATTTTAAAATATGTACTTAAACAGATTTGGCAACTGATCGGAAGCTTTTTCGTCTGGTGTCGAACGACTCGTTTGTCTCCATCCAACCTTCATTGTCCTCTGGACAGGATTTGCCAAGGGACAACAGTGACAAAGTGTGCCTCTCGAACAACCAGCTTGTGGACCAGTCTAAAAACAGTGCATGTGACACAGAAGTAGCTTCGCTTGTAACTCTGCATTCTCACTCCTATCGGAAGGATCATAGACCACGAGGTGTACCAAGGACTTCTAGCTCTGCTGTTGCTTTTCCAGATGCTTCACTAAATGACTTCCCCCTCTATCAGCAAAAACGAGGACTAGATCCTGTCAGTGAGTTAGAAGCTTCCAAGCCCCCTTCTGGATCCCGAGAGTCTTTGGGTGAGAACTCTTGCATTTCAGGAGTTTTTCAATTAGATGACATTCTGAAAAGTAGCAGCCCTCAACCATTGACTAAGAGTGGGAAGAGCAAATCCTTGAAAGCAGACAAAAGTATGGACAGTCTGAGAAGCCTGAGTACTAGAAGCAGTGGTTCAACAGAAAGCTACTGCAGTGGGACTGATCGTGACACCAACAGTACCATCAGTAGCTATAAAAGTGAACATACTAGCTCAACGCATATAGAAAGTGTACTGTCAGAGCACGAGGAGGAGTCTCCTAGAGAAGAGAAAAAGGATGGTAAGAAAAAAGACTGTGGTGTCGACTCAGAGGATGACAGTAGTTCTACTACTGACAAAAGGACTAGTAGCGAAAGGACTGCTGTGGAAGCGTGCCCTCTGGGTGGTGTTCAAGAGGTCAAGGGTTCTAATGCATCCGATGAGATGCACAGCCAGAAAGGTCTTGGTGCCTCTGCTTCAGAAGAGGCCAATAAGAACCCACATGCCAATGAATTGACTACGCAAGCTGACAGGCCGCATGGGAAGGCTGCTGAACAAAGAGAGGAGCAGAGTGAGAAACTGGCTATGTTAGTAGATTCAAGAGCTTCTAAAGAAACTAGTGGAAAACAAAAAGAAGGAGATGTTCGACCAAAATCTTCTAGTTTAATTCATCGAACAGCCTCTACCCACAAGTCCAGCCGGAGAAGGACAGGAAAAAAGCGGGCTAGTAGTTTTGATTCAAGTCGGCACAGGGAATATGTTTCCTTCCGAGGTGTATCTGGTACTAAACCTCACAGTGCTGTGTTTTGTCACGATGAGGACTCCAGTGATCAAAGTGACTTGAGCAGGACATCAAGCATGCAGTCAGCTCACCAGTTCAGCAGTGATAGCTCTTCCAGCACCACCTCCCATTCATGCCAGTCTCCTGAGGGAAAATACAGTGCTTTAAAGACCAAATATGTTTCTAAAGAACGTGGGGGCACAGACTCTGAAAATGCTCACAAAACCCACGTAAGCTCTGAAGGAATTAGCAAAAAAAGATCTACACGACGGACTTCTAGCACAAACAGTGCCAAGAATCGTGCCAGAGTGTTAAGCCTGGACAGTGGTACTGTAGCTTGTTTAAATGACCCAAATAGTTTAATGGCACCAGGTAACATAAAACAGTTAACCACTTCAAAATCTGATTTGGAAGCCAAAGAAGGAGAGGTGCTAGATGAGCTATCTCTGTTGGGAAGGGCTTCACACTTAGAGTCAGTCACTCGTTCTAGGAATAGCTTACCAAGCCAGGCTACATTTCCTGAAGGGGAAGAGCAAGAATCAGCAAGTGGAGGTAAGTAAATGACCCATCAGAAGTACCTTGTCATATTTTGTTAATGGGTCTGGTATCTATGACTTAAGTTAAAACTATACTTTGTGCATCCTCCTGTTTCTTCACTCTTGCCTAGTAAAACTGAAAAAGTATTTCCTTCATAATTTCTTGGAAGATCTCCAGAAATGGGTGTTGAATTCAAACAGCTTTTAAAAATCCCTAAGTAGAGGTGTTAGGGGTTTGTTACCAGCAGTCTTTGTTAATTAGAGCTGTATCTTAAAACTAGTATTATCAAACCTGCTCCATTGTGTTGAGTAATTCAAACTACTGCAGTCTCTCTGGCATGGCTGGAGGTGGTATCAAGAAAAAAAGCCAATCCCAAACCCTTACCATGCTGCCTTTAATTGTGGATTCTTACAACGGTCTGGTTACTAAACTGAATTTTCCTAGGGATTTGGTTTTTGCTTAGCCTTGCCATTGCTGGCTGGACAGTGTTGTTTACTGTGGGTTTTTGGGGGGTTTTTTGTCTTCATTATATGAACACAATAACCTTCCAGTGCTGGAGAGGAATGTAGTTTCCTCTTACTTTCCCTAACTATTGTTTTGCTTGGTGTAATGTGAATAATAAGCTTACCTGTAGTAGCTGTTGTTAATACAGATTAGTAGTGGCACTTAAAATAAAATTTGGAGCTCTTAATAGTTTTTTTGTTTGTTGCTTGTTATAATGTTTGTTTCTTTTCTTGGTTAACTATATTGACTGCTTTAATTGGAAGGTGTTTTGTGTCAACGTAGATAAGCGCCTTTAAAATACATTTTCAGAACAGTATGAGGTTGCTAATTACCTCAGTCTGACTTCTGGAATTTTCAGAGGCCAATACCTACCAGATAATCTGGATTTTTACATTTAGGTGGACAAACCTTTCATAAAATTGCATTTTAGATCGAGACAGGTATTTTTAACAAACTATAGCAAATTTGGCTGTTCCTGTTATATAGACTACCTAAACAAAATAGTGATTCATCTTAAAAAGAGATTTCCAGCCCACAGTGAGATAAGATATATGACCTATAGTGGGGTTTTCTTTTGGTTTTGTTTGGGGTTTTTTGTGGAGGTTTTTTTGTGGTATGTCCCCCAATATTAACACAAGAACTATAAAAATCAGTACAATTAATTTCTGGGAAGGAAAAAAAGTGTGCCACACTGAAGTTCAGCTGTGTATTGATTATTGATCAAATTTGACTGGTTTACAATTGGTTCAGACCTATTTATATGCCTTCACTTTATCAACATATGCAGGTTTGTTCTTTTTTTTTTTACTTTCTCTGTTATTCCTCATAACAGATTTCTGCAGTAGCTTTAATAAAAGAGTCAAGGTTGCTCTTCTAGTACAAACTCTACAAGCTAAACACTTAATGCACGTTCTTCCTACGGCCTTGTAAAGTGACAGCTCTTCATGTCTACTGAGAGTAATTTGACTAATAAAAGGTCTCCTTTATGTATTTACCATTTTGACTCTGTGCTTTCCTTAGCACAAAATTTGGTTTCTTTTTGTTTCGTGTTATTACTGCTGAAAGTTATTAAGATTCTCCCTTTATGTGCAAAGGAGGATTAACATACCTTACCCTTCAGAACGTGTCACACTTTATATGTGCTTACTACTTGTCAGTAGTCTGAAAGAATTAATGGAAGACAGATGCTGTATATTGTGAAATATTTTGATTGCTCTTTTGAAGAGTGAAATGGTGGGGAAGACAAAACACATTTCAAGGCAATCTTAAAGATACAAATCTGTAGCAGCTTAAGCAGGAAAGGCTTGCTGTCATTCTTGCTGGCCTAATCCATTTCCATTTTAAAATTTTATGTGGTCATTTTGAACTTGTTAGTATTTTTATTGAGTGGCAAGTACCCAAGTAGTTCTTCTCTATGGGTTGCAGGCTGTCTTTAAGAAGCAATCTGGAATCAAGTTCTCCAGATCTGCTGACACGATATGGTTAATAACACTTGCTGTATATTGTTTCTTCCTACCAAGAGAAAAGGAAGTATTTCCTTTATGATTGTAAGAAATGAATGTCATTCTGCCTCTTTTTTTTTTTTTTGAAAGCAGAACAAAATTATGACTGACTTTTCTTTAGCACTACTTAAATTTATGCAGTCTTGTCTAGCACCAAGGCAGTAATTACATTGCATTTATCTGTTCATGATCAGTCTGACTAATTCTTTCATACTGTCCTTCTTTACTGGTTTTTCTTTTGTGTGTGTTTTGTTGAGTTTTTTTCCTCCAAATTTATAGCTTATATTACAAGTTTTGTAACATCTGTATCTTTAATTGTGGCTTTCTTCTTTAGGCTCGACTAACAGTAATGGGAGAAAATATTTTAACTCGTTAGAATCTAAGTGCTTTATAGCCAGTATTTCTTACTACTTTTCTTCACCTTTTGGGAGGTTTTTTAAAGACATTCATGTGTACTATAAATACATGTTATGTGTATATATGGATAGAATTTTTTGGAGGAAATTAGAAATTATTTTATTTACTTGTTGCATGTGAATTATAGAATAAACTTGGTTTGGATTTTCATAAGATCAGGGGATATTGGTTGGATGTGATTTTTAGAAGTAGTCTGGTTCAACCTCCTGCTGAAAGGATTATTTTATAATTTTATGTAAATATTTTTAAATGTCTGTGATTGCTTATGATAACTTCCTGAAACAAATAATTAACAGATGCACACTGGATAACTAAAAGGCTGATACCACCTCCTCTTTTCTAGTCAGCAGCTTTCAGTTCCTGTTTTTCAAATATGACTTAAATCAGTAATTATAACTTCATTTTATCCTTCAGTCTTTAGGGACTAAACTAAGAAGTACATTCTTGTTTGTGTAACTGCTAAAATGTGTTTCGTAATGGATATGGCCTTTACTAATCTTCCACTAAGCAGGATGCTATACAGACTTGTACATATTTCACTGCTGCAGATACAACTTAGTAGTTTCATTTCGATATTATTATGCCAGGAAGTGGTGAATGACTCACTTGCTGTGAGATAGTATGTGCATTTGAATAGAAATTGCAATTTGTGAAAATGCGGAGAAACAGCATCTGAACATTCTGAAATTAAGTGTATGTGGTGGATGTGTAACAAAAAATGGAAGATGTCTTACAGTAGTTGTTATCCTTGTTTAACTATTCAGACTCCAAAAGTGTAGCTAGTGAATTGATTGAGTCATAGGTTAGTTGAAGTTGCTCAGATGTCTAGTGATATTTTGGAAATACCCCCTTTGCACTGTCCTGTGCCTTGTTTGTGTCAGATGTGTGCTGTTTCTGGATTGCTGTTTGTAATGGTTTAAAGAACCACCATAATGCTGTATATAACACAGTGATGTTTTGTAAAACTTGAGCTAGCCTGAAAAGTCAAGTGTTCTCTCCAGTTCTATATTAACTGTAAAAGATGTGCCCTTTGAGTTGCTACTCTGTTTAACAGCTTGCTGTAATTTAAGGTTTATTTACTTTAAGTTCTTGAGATACATACCCTTTTGTAAATAAAACTGCATCTAGTGTGATGCATTTTTCCTTCTGTACATTGCATAGCAATATTGAAGTGACAGCTCATACTGTTTTCTGTGTTTTGAGGTTTGCAGTACATCTCTGCAGGCAGGCAAAATAGGGCTTTGTGAGTTTGGATTAGTCTTGTGTTTCATATGACACATGAAAACCTGTTCATCTCTTCAGTCTGTGTGCACTTGTACATATATGCTTAGCGTGTCTGCCTGCAATTACTACAACTCAGTTCTCTGTTATTCAGCCAATGGTCATTTCAGCTGCTAGCAATACATTACTTTTTTGCTACTGTGCTGATGTTGCACATGGTCTGTGTCATGACTCAATTTACCTGTGTTGTAGAGCTGTTCCATGCTTCTGATGGCTTTAGTTTTTGCTATGTTTTCCTGCAGATAGAATTAATATAATTACAAAAGATGGGGCTTCTGATCTTGTTTTCTGTGTGTCTGCCAGTTCATGCTCGAACTACTAAACTAAACAGTTTTGCATGAGAAATTGGAGTTTAGAAATGGTAGAAACTGAAAAATGTGTAAAGTTCCTGTGATCAGGTTGCATGTATATTGGCTATCTCTATTCATGTATTCAGTAGGACCCTGCTGTAACTGGACAGGTAAGCAGATTAGCTGTAGAAAGGGCTCTCTTCTGGATGAGATTCTTTATTGGAACCAAAAGATTGTATTCCATTACTTGATTTTTTTGATATTAACTAGCAGAGTTGTAATGCACGTGGCATTTGGTTCAAGCATGACAAAATTTTTAATATAGCCCTTTCCAATATCTGACTTGGAAAACATTATACTGTAATGTCACAGCTTTTATGTGTGAAGGTTGAGTTTTACAGAATTCTTTCTGATGCTGGATATCTTGTCATCTCAGTAGAGGTCAGATTGCCACCTTTAAACACTTAAAGATGTAGATAGTGTTAGGGATTATATATGAGGCTGTGGAATTTCTGCAGTTTTGGAATTTAGCAATGAAATAACACTTGGAATGAGTCATGCGTTAATTGTTAACCACTTCCTAGTAAAACGAAAGTTTAGTACATTTTGTGGGGACTCGATCCTGTTTTGTCCCCTTTCTGGTATTTATGGATAATACAGAGGCTTTCGTTAGATGACTTTTGCTTGATTTGGGAAGAGTGGTTTCATTTTGTTGACATGTGTTGTTCATGTATTTGCGAAGTATTCATCTCAAACAGGAGTTGAATAGGAATTCTTGATATTAGATAAAAATGAAGCTGCATCTTCATGCTGCTTTGTAGATGTACCTGTGTTTATTGGTATGCATATAAGCAAGAAAGTTCTAAAAGCCCTATGAGCTATGATGGAATTGCTCACATTGCTGCAAAATGTAGCTGTGAGATGAAACTCCTGAATGTATTGAAGTTGGCCACTAATTAACATTTGGTGTTTTAATTAAGGCCACGTAATGCAATCATGATGTTTGGTGTATGATACACTTAACAGAGTATGGCGTATATGCTGGAAACGCTGTATTCTAAAGATTTACAGCATCTTTTCCTTAAGGTGAATAAATCTAAATACAAAGTCAGAACTAACTTTAATAAAGATTAATGTCAATTACAAACGTTTGTCTACTAAATGAACATAATACTAGGTATTGATACCCAAATCCCTGGATACAGGGTCTGTATTGGGTGGGGGATCAGATGAGGTTTAGCTTTAGTTCTTTGACTTGAAGTCCATCAGCATTCTATTCGAGAGGTCTATGTGAGTAGCCTAATGTTTTTAAAAGTGGAATAATTCAGGTGGGAAGTACAGTGAAGTAGAATAACTAAGACTCCTAGTTTTATCTTTGGCCTTAGTATAAAAATTTCACTGTCAAGCTGGTCTGTAAAAATATTTGGTTCAGAATTCAAACGTTATCCTGCTTATTCCCTCCTTGATTAGTGTTTTGCTTTTCAGATTGTTGCAGTGACTGTTTTGACATAATTGTAAATATTTCTCCATGCTGGTTTCAGACTTTTTTCTTCTTTTTTATAAATGCAACCCACAACACTGAAGTCTTGGGCTTTACTTTCTTTCCTAAATTGTGTGTTGTTTTCTTCTGCAATATTTTCTAGTAGAAGTTTATAACTTGGAGATATCATTCTGTTCTTCATTGTTTTTCCTTTGCTGCTCACATCTCTGTTCTTCAGAAATAGTCATTAGTGATATTTTTCCTTAATTATCCACAGTAAGTTACGATACTCTGAGCCAATATTTTGGTTTTTTTATCAGAGAAGTATAATTAATCACTGCAACTGTAGGTTTTATTAAGGTGTGTAATAATATGGTGATTAACAATTACATACTGAAGATATGGACTGAATAGACTGCTTCTTTCTGCTTGGGTGTCTTTCAAGTATGGTTTTTAATACAGTGTCAGGGCATGTGAAAATAAACTATAAATGCCTCAGCCATCAGGAGAATGCTAACCCATAAATGCCTGTGAAGTACATCTTCTCTCAGGTTTTGAACACAAATGAGATCTAGATGCTGAATACAGAAGAACAACATTTCAGCTGTTTGGTTTGGCAAAGTATATTCTGTGTTACAAGACAGATTTCATTGCTTATGTGAGTGCATGAGCCAAAACCTATTCATTCTAGCTCTTGCTGAGAATGTGTAGGCTTAGTAATTAGTGACTGAAAATGGTTAGATCACAATTTCCTATTTGGTAGGGTGAGAAATGGTGTGTCCAAGCATCCCTCAGGTTCTGTGCGCACCTTTAACCACGCTTAACCTGACTAATGTTCAAAACCATCTAAGCTTTAAGTGGTGGAGGGAGGGTGTAGCGTTTTGTGGTTGGTGGGGTTTTGGGTTTTTTTTTCCTTCTTTTCTGAGAAGAGTGAGGGATTTTCTGCTGTGGTAGGTTTTTTCTTGCTTACTTTCTAGTCAGACTGACATTTGCCATTTTTATCCTAAGAACTTTATGGTTTTCCACATGGATACTTCACCTTTGTATTACTTTCATACCCTGTCTTTCCAGGAATCTTCTTATGAAGAATTCGTCTGTATTTCAGAACTTATGTAAGGCACTGGGTTTAGCATTTTTTTTTGTAGCAAAATGGTCTTGTCGATACAATAAAATTTTGTCAGTTCTGCTTTTTCATGTTGTTCTTCATAAACTTCCATGTTCTAAGTTTTGGTTAAAAGCAGTGGTAACTAGCTGAGGGGAGTTGTTGCAAATGTTTTGGCTTGATTCTGTATAAATGTTCCTGTTCAAAGGAAAATATTTCTACTTTGTTTCTTAAAGCTAGGTGTCTAACACAACAGTTGTGTAGTTGTAGTGTAAAATTATGAGTGTTCAGCTCTGTTTAAAACCTAGAGAAACTACAGAGGTGAATGTAAAAAGGTTCAATGTATCATTCCAAGTGTATCTGATGACAAAATGATATCTTCATGACTTTTTAAGCGTGTAACTGCTAATTTGGCTCTTTTCCAATCAGAAGTGTTAAAAAAGTTAATTTTAATGCAACCATATACGCAAACGCATATTCATGAACAGATACAAGTGTCATTATTTCATCTTTGAAATTAGATGTATTATATTTGGGAATAGGCGTGTGAGGGGTTAAGTTTGCCACAAGGTTGTCCCTAGGTCTCCACCTCTTATTTTATTGGTCTCTGGGGTGTAGGTTTATATTTGTAATTTGTGCACCTTGAACTTCAAACATGATTTTTCTGTTCTTGAGAATAGATAATACTGTGGACTCACATTCACATGACAACATGCAGAGGAAATGCTTAAATTTCTTGACATTAAGCGTTCTATTCAGCATAGAAGTGTAGAATAAAAAAAACAAAAAACATAGAGCACCTTTTAACAAACATTCTGTAAGCTGAAAAGCTTATCTTCCTCTACTGATTTAACTGAAGCAGGAATTTTAAAAGCATTACCTGTGTTACCTCTTCCTGTTACATCTAGATTTTGTATATGACCATAGATGTTGGACCTTGTATTTCCGGAGACTAGGATAAGTTATTTTAAGTAGCAGTATTGGAGGAGTGTGTGTGACATCATAAATACTAAAGAAATCTTATTTATATTAAAACATGATAAAACTGCTCTCAGATCATGGCAGAGGATAAGTTAGGAGCTTTGTCTTCTTCCTACTGGTGAACTCACAAGCAGTTGCACTGCTCCTCGTCATTAAAGGCAAGTAGAAACACAAATAATACGAATTAACATAAATAGCTTTCCATACTGGTGTAAATATATTTTAAATTGTGTGCCTTCTGTGAAATGATATTAGAAACAAAAAGCCCTCCCCAAAACTGAGCAAACAAAAAAGGCCAATACAACAAACAAAACAAAACCTCACAGCTCCTTTGGTTTTCCTTTCCAATCAAAAGCAAACTTTGCTCAGTTTGGCTTTCCACACTTTATGCTAATCCTCTTTGCTCAGCTAGCTTTTATTTTTTTTACTTCCTTAGTCATGTTTTCAACATGTAGTTTCTTGCAATGTTGTGTAATGTTAGCAGACTTGCAGCTTATTGGTCTGAAAAGCCCTGCAGTCTTTTCAAAAACTTGTAGAGTTGTGTAGTGACCCTGGATGTCACCACCTACATTCAGGAAGAATGTGTATGAAAGATGTGCATTGAACAAGTTTCAAGATGGAAAATCAAAAATCTCATGGTAAAACAGGTAGAAAGCTACACCAAAATCTACTTTGACTTTTAAAAGCTAAAGTGAAATAATAAAAGGTTAGAAAATGCTAAAGCTGTTTGCCTGTACAGCCTTGAATTTAATCCCCAAGTACATATGAGGTTTTTTCATTTTATTTTATTTTTATATGTTTGTATCTGTAGTTTCCTCACAGGACACTGCCTGTGTTAGTCCTTGAGACAGACTTGCTTTAGTGATAAATTGGAGCTATATAGGAAGGACCTATTGTGTTTCCATAGTCTCTGCTTCAGTTACTGCAGAAGATGTTTGCTAAAGAAACACGGATGTCAGTGTTACGTATGCTACCTTGAAGAATTGCACTTGAACGCTGCTTTTGCTAAGTAGTTGCAAATGGTAATTAAGATGCAATGCTGATGTTTACCATCTTAATGGTAATTCAGATACTTACATTTCAGTTAAGACTAGTCACTGTTCTTTATTTCATGGTGCTTAACCATGGTCTGATTACTAGAATTGCTTTTGCATCTGGACTCAGTGGAAGCTGTGTTGTAAATATGAATGTTTATATGCTGATGTGTATCCTAGAAAAAATGAGCTTTACAAATTGTCACCCAAAATTAATGGGCAGTTTTGACCTCGTGTGTCAGGATTCAGTCTGTCTTGTTTAGTGTGGTTCACTTGCTTTGTACTTGAAGTATGAGACCTACAAAGAAGTGCTTAAAGAAATTAGGCAGTGTATTAAAATAAAACTGTATATTAAACCACAGGAGAAACTTATTGAATTCTTGCTGAAATACCTTAAAAAGGTAGTATAATCTATTCATGCTTAGAATTGTAAAGAGAGGAATGAGGAGAGAATGAGCAACCCCCCCATTTTCCTGAAAGTACAGGAAAGGACGGAGTTAAGGATGCCCTTAACTTCTGTAGTTTTGGTAATAAAATGGTTGTAACTTGAATGTTGGTGTTGAAGTGTATCTCTTCATGTAGCTTCTTTTGTTTTAAAGCAAACTATAGATTATAGCCTCAGAGAATTCATTTGGCAACCTGTGGTTCATGGATGAATTAAACTCTTGTTTCAGCCTTTATTGCTTGAGCTATGACAGTAGTATACAACAGTAGTAGGTTGCTATAGGTTGCTGTTCCCTGTAGACCAGCATTAGAATCTTTGCTGGTAAGTGTTGAAAGCTTAATGACAGCAGTGTTGTAACTTGAAATGTGCTGAAGTGCATATGGGTTACTCTGCCTGTAGTATTTCTGCCATTGCTCTCTGTGGTTGGTTTTTTGGTGGGGGAGAGGGGGTGTTTGTTTTTTGTTTGACACAATTCTTGGTTTTCTCACTCTAGTAACAGGCTTCTTGGCTACCAAGTTGTGACTTCCCTGTCAAGATTGTAATTCTCCTCTTGCACTGACTTCATGTCAATTTTTTTTTCCCTCCTCCTTCCCTTGCCTGCCAAACCCTATTTTCTCTGCGGCCCATTCATTTGAGGTCTTTAGTGCTCTGCATTCAAATTGGCTAGGAGCTTCCTTGGCTCGGGAGGAAGAATTCTCACATTGTAGACATGCCATGAAGCCGTCCAAATCTGAAACTGTTGAGACTGTAGAGCTTAAGGAGCACAGGTGGATTCTGGGGGATAATATGTGGATAAATATTTTAATCCCTTGAGTACATACAAACTGTTTTTTACAATGCTGCTTTATAAATGAACCAAACCTTTTGTTTGGGGAGTTGAAATAACAAAACCATCAGTCCTTACAAAGAAGTTGTTCTCTTGCTTACTCTCAACCTCCTGCCTCTGTAAATTATATTGTAACTAGTCTAGATGGAGCAACTTGTATCCCTTGATGCTTATGAGAAAAAAAAGCTACTCGTTTCATCCCCTGAAACACTTGTGATGAGGTTAACCTCAACCCTACCTGTTTCGCAGAAGTTATAAAATTGAGAAGATTATGGTGAGAAGTGGTAGACAACTTTGATAGGTTGTCCTTTAGGCTTCTTCTTAGTTATCGGTTCAGTGAGATAAAGGGTGAGGTCAGTTGTCTCTTCTTGCCACGTGTAAATGGAAAAGATTTATGCTATCCAACTTCTTTTGCAACCTGGCTATTTGGATCTGGGGGTAAAAAAAAAGTAAGCTGTATATTCAAGAATGCTCCCCCAACCACCCAGATTTTTGCTAATAACTGTGTGTTGTGAGTGGTCCTGTCTTGAGGCAGCTTATTTGAACAGTTAGGCCATAAGCTACTTTTGTTGTTGCAAGTCAAGTTCATTAACTTGGGGAGGGTCAGAGGGAAGAAAGGAGTCTTAAGTTACTGTGTACATAACTAGGATGGGTTCTTATTTGACCTAAAGTCTGTCTTGATGCAGCAGCACAAGCCAGCGAGGAGACTGTCACATTTCGCCGTGAACGCAGCACATTTAGGCGTCAGGCAGTACGACGCCGGCACAATGCAGGGAGTAACCCTACCCCTCCTACATTGCTCATCGGATCACCCCTCAGGTAGGGTATCTAAATGTTCCACCATATTTAGCATGCATGCAGCAGACCACTTCCCCACACCCACCAGTGTTGCCAGAAAAGCACTTTTTACTTCCTTCCCCACCATAACCTCCTTGAGCTGTCACTGCATGTCACTGTGGGCTTGTTGAATTGTGCATGTATATGTGGCACTATTTTAAAAATGGTCAGGGTAGTCAGTCTCTAACATGTTATAGCTGTTTTCAGATTGACATAAAAATTAACTAATGTTAACAAACTTAGCCTCAGTGGTTTTTATCAAAAATTTTTGAAACTTTTGCTTTCAATGAATGAGAGAAACCCAATAAAGCAGTATCAGCACTCCCCATTTTGGTTTTCTTTTCTTGAAGAAAGTAAGCATTAGGGACTAGTACTGTGATCACGCTTCACAGCTGTAGATTGTGAGAGATAAGCAAAATGACAGGACATTATAAAGAGCTAAGTACATACAGAGGCTCCAAATCTGAAATACAGGTAAACCTTTATGAAGATCCTTCAGCTTTTTACAGCAAAAGAGAAATAATGAAGTGAATAGAATGCCCCGTATTGCTTAGTATTAAATCTAATTGTGTGGCACTTCGCATGCCTTGGCAATGTTTAAAAAGTACTGTGTACGTGTATCTCAGGAGTCCCCCAACCTTTACTGGCCCCTTTGTTTACAATGCTGAGCCTAGTGATTTGTTATATACAGCAGCTCTGTTTGATCTATCAGACTGAACAGTAGAAACAGCAACCACGCTAAGTTTTTAAACTTGTGTTTTAAATCTTTCAATTTCTGGGTTGCTTGTGGTATTGGAGAATCTGGTGAGGAGAACATGGCCTGTAAGAACATCCCGCATAAGTATCGAAGTAATTCTTCCTTCAGTTACATGATAAATATGTAGGAGTAATGGCATATGTTATATATTCTTAATGATCTTCCTTCATATGCTGAACTGTTTTTGTATTTTGGGAATATTTATGTAATTTTTTGAACTAGAAAAAGCTGTAGAAACTGAGCAAATAAAATACTTTACAATAGAGGATGGCAAAGAATTGTGCTATCTTTTGTCGCACCACTGAAATATTTGAAGACTACCTTTGCAAATTTTCCTCAGGCACAGGGGAATTGCAAGAATGGTACCTAGAAATCTAACCGATGAAGGATTGACTTTGGTTGTACCAAGGACTGAAACTAGTCAGGTGTGTTTTTTAGTGGCTAGTGCAGTATGAAGCAGTAATCAAGTAATTTCAGAATTTTTTTGTTAAGCTTTTGGTCTTGCTGAATGTAGGGTGTTCAAGCTAGTGATTTACTTCATAGTAAAGGATGATAAAACTTTGTATTCTTTCAGATCACTTTTGCTTTACCTGGTTGCCTTCACTTGCCTCTGATTTTTTTTTTTGGTTGTTGTTGTTGGTTTTTTGTTTTCCATTTTTTATAAGGGAGGGTAGTGCAGTTTTGTGTATTGCTGCACAAGAGGCTGTGCAGACTGATGAAAGCTCCTGAACTGTGTATTAGTTAGAGAAGTGTTTTCTTTCTTGTAGGTGTCAAGTAGGGAAAAGAAAGGACACTGTTTTAAACTGTGGTTGACAGCTGCCTCATTTTCACATGCTAGTGCAGTCATTAAGGTTCCTGTGGCTTAAGCTTGACTTCAGTGAGAGACTGTGAAGTAACTTTGTGAACTTTGTGAATCATGAATTTCACTTTGTGAAGTGGGAGTAACTTTTTAATCGGACAAGATGTTCAAGGGTAAAAAAGCAGATTAAATATCCTAGCCTTGTACTTCCTCTAAGCATCTTTGTTACCTAAATTTGTTCCATTCTAAATTAAAAAAAATACCCCAAACTGCTCACTGTACTTTCTCTAACATAATGACATACATTATCAAAAATACTTTATAATATAAACATATTCAGAATTGAGTACTTAGGTTAATTTACTCAAAGCACTGTTCGTGATGCTAAATGTCTGTTCCTTGGAATGGAGTTAAATTGTCCAACCAAACACCAAAGTTCTTTCATATTTGTTTGACACAAATTCCATTTGAGCTGTCAACTGTGGAATGTATCTGAAAAAAATATATTTATTAGCGTTCTAACTTCTAGATGAACAGTCTAAAAAAACCCTTTCTTCTATATGGGTGGCTTAATTTTAGTGTAAGTTCTGTGTTACTGGAAGAAGGAAATCCTTAAGAAAGATTTAAAAGAAAAGAAATCATGCCTAAAGAACAAATGTGAAGAAATATAGAGACATTTTTAGCCAGTTACCACTAAGAAGTTTTCAAAATATTGCTGCAATTGTAGTGACATCACTCCTATGTGCTGTTGGTGAGCTGCCCCAGTCTAGTTTCTGATAATGCTAATCCATGACTTCAGATATTTAACTTCTAAGAGTATTAGATTTACTAATCTTTAGTTGCCCTGTTGTTATGTGTTTCTTATTCTTGCCAGCAAAACTTTAATTTCTAATCTTCTAACTCTTCCAAAATTGGGTGTTGTGGGAATGTTCCCTAGGACCTGTTGAGTTAAACCTGATTTCTTTTTTAATATACTATCCATGATTGCAATTCCTTTTCATTTCTTCTGTGAAATATTTACTACTAAGAGACAATGGCGTTATATATGTGTGTCTTTGGCAATGGTAGACAAGTAAAACCTGGTCTAGTAAATTCTGCTAGTTTGATGCTAAATTAAACACAAGATTATTTTGCCTAGTAACCTAAAAAAACAAAACAAACCCAAAATCCATCATAAAATTCCATCCACCCCTGCTTTTGTCCTGTCTAAATGTCAGCAGTGTTTTGAGCACTTTAAAAATAAGTATGCATTGGCATCCCATGTAGTCAATGGTGTATGCATGTGTGTACGTGACTGTACGAAGCAGAATTTCATTCTTATAATAATCAGTTAGGGAGAGAATAAACACATTTTTTGCTTATCTGTGCAATTGGTTGACATCAATATTTTGGTGGAATTTTAAAATTGTGACAGATGTGAATAACTATTCAAAGGGCAGCTGTGTATATACCTCTTGATATGTACATGCTATTTATGGGAAAGCTCACTGAAAGCCTTGTGTACAGCAGCAAAACACTGAATTTAAATTTCAGATTAAAATATGTTAGAATACAAGAAATAAGTTGCAGTTCTTTTCCTCCTGAGCTGTGTGCATGTCTGCATTATTTTGCATGAGCTTTTCTTAACACCTATTCTTATCCGTATTTTGTTTTCCAGTGATGCTATAACAAATGAACTGCAAAGTAGATGATGTAGAAAATACTGTTAAAAGCAAGTACATCAGATATAACCCTTCAACTCTTAATAAGATCTTGGTTTTTTTTAGTTGCCTTATTTGCCAACTCTAGCATTACACTGTAAAAACAGTGAAATGTTAAAAGCAACAGGTGATACATATTGTTTTTTGAGAGAGTGTTTAAGCTATTTTCCAGTCTTTAAAGTACAAAACCTTTTATCTAAGATAATGCCACATCTAATGACTGTATAATGTAAATTCTTTAAATCCACAAAATGAAGGATAATAAAACCACTGCTCTTGCAAAGATGGTATGATATCTACTGTAAACATCATGTACTGACACTTCATCATATTTAATATTAAAAGTTTAATATTAAGCTATTAAAAAATCTAACTTTAGTAAATAGCTTTATAAAGCAGTTTTGCAATGGAAGCCTGTGAAGAGAATTAACACTTTCAAACACTGTCTGCTCATGACTATAAATGTACAAATTTCTCTGAAACCCAGGTTGACTTTTTAAAACCTGTGTTTTGGTGAGTAATAAAGCTTTTGCTGTGACTTCAAAATAACTTCAGAGTCAACTTAACTTTTGCTGATTAATAACTTTCTATAGAGAGTCTTACTATGTTCGAAGTAATTCTGAATCCGGACATATTCCTTCAGTTATCTCCAAGGTCTGTGGTATCATATGGCCATTAACAAAGCTTAAAGATGTTTTCTAGTTGGAGTGTGGATTAATTAGAAGAAAGGTGTTGTCTCTGTGACTAATTAAAAAAACCACTAAACAGCTAGCTAAACAGCTGATCAGGTCATACCTGAATAAGCAAAAAGGACCCCAACTAATGCGAGAAGACTGGAGTAGTCAGTAGGAAATATAGGTGATACCTCAGGTTAGTCTATAGTTAAACTAACCACCAGTAATTTGCTTTTGCACCCATAAATTAAGACTTACAAGGGGCATACCTGTTGGGTGATGTGGGGAGATAATAGAAAGCAATACTACTTCTAAGAAGTTGACAGGAACAGTATCTCTAGATTACTTGATGTAACTAGTGCCTAAATACTCTGTTACACAGAACTGAAGGGTTACTTTAACCCTAACTATTGGCTGCTTAATGCTGCTATACTCTTTTTTTAAAAAGTTTTCCTCTTTAAACTGAAAAATCTTTTTTTGCTTCACTTCTGGCTCTTTTTCACTTCTTCCTGGTAATGTGTCCGCAATGCGTGTTTTCTCGTAGCCTTCAAGATGGTCAGCAAGGCCAGCAGTGCTCCTCCCAGGTCAGAGTGCAGTCCCGCCCCCCTTCCCAGGCAGCTGTGCCCGGTGCTAGCGCCTCCTTGCTGGTGAGAAATGGGAGTGTCCACTTAGAAGCATCACATGCCACTGCATCTGCTGTAGGCGGTAGCAGTTTGCACGATGAACTTGGTATGCAGGCCTTATGTAACCTTGGTGACATGGAAGTTTTAATACGGCAGATTTATTGGTAATAATGCAGTGAAAATCAGCTAACCTGAGCTTTGTTTCTGAATCTTGTAGATGTGTTTCTAGGAAGGCCATATTGTTCATCAGTTCGTTGCCTTTGTCAATCACCTTTTCCAGGCACTTTCTCAAACAAATGCATGAAATAAGGAGGCATAGATACAAGTAATGATGGTGTGACAGCTTTCTTGATTTGAACAATGTAACGCAAGTAATAAACTTTTCTTGTGGTCTTGCAGGAAGTTGAGCAGAGATGGACACTTTGGGGATCTTCTGGTTCCTGAAAAAAAAAACAACTTGTTATGGCTCCTAGGAATTCTTGATCTTACCTTTTTTAGATGAGTTACTTAGCTGCTGTTCAAAAAAGAAATAATACTTACATAAATGAATACTTCACTTTTAATGTACACCTTAATTTAGGAGCAGCTTGGTACTGGAAGTAAATCTGGACTCTTTCTTGTATCAAATGTCATCATTTTATGGAGCTTTATAGTGCCCCCTTAGTTCTTCATAGTCCATTTTATATGGTATTCTTGATTATTAACTTCTATGCAGCTAATAAAATTGCTAGGGAGAAGTTAAGATTGTGTCAGTCAGTAATAAATGACTGATCTGCCACATAGTAGTGCAGGGGCAGGTTTGGAACAATTCCCGTCAGGGATCTTTGCAGCTATCTATACATGGCCTGAATTACTTATGACTTCATCATTAATATGTAACTCTTCCTTGAATTATTAAAATGGGCATCTTGAGCACTGAAAATTATTAGTGATGGAATTTTGAGCAGCTGTCAGCTGTAGTAACCTAAAAGTACAGGTTTGATCAGAACACTGACAAAACATTTGTTTCAGACCTTTCTGTAACCCAGTTCTAAAAGATAAGTGAGTTGTCATCTTACCCCACTAATGGGAAAGACTCCATGAGTTGCCAGCCTGTGTAACCCTTTAAATGTGAGTTTGACTGAGTCTTCATTCTTCTGCATCATCTAGCTGCAGTATAAGGAAAAATATAAGCAAAATATAAGAAAAATATAAGCAAAACTGAAAACCACCTTGACCAACTGAGATACTTTATAGAATTTAACTACAGGTGTAACAAATACACACGATCTAGTTATCTAATAATTTTCGTTGTAGATTCTGTTGCTTTACAGTTTTCTAGATAGAAGTGTTATTATTTCAATCTCAGTGCTTGTATGTGTCTTTTAACTATGAAAGCTTGTCACATCAAACTCATTTTCTTTATTTAATTTGGGCTCTTATTTCTTGTTTGAAAAAAAGGTATTTGAAATTTAACTCTTGAAATTGTTATACTGGTTATATCTGTCCAAGGTTAATGGTGAGACATATTCTTGAGGTCGCCATTGTTTATTTGAAGGGTTTGGTTCATCTTACCCAAAATAAGACAGTTGAGTTCTGTAGAATTTGCTATTTAATACGTAACCTAGGTCTACACTATTTAAGAGCTTATATTACTATAGCAGAAATCAAAGTAGATCATATATGAAATTCAGCATGGCATTCAGGCTCTCTAAAAAAGTGTATTCATTGTATTTGTTGTGTATTGGAGTCTTCAGAAACTTATATGACTCAATTCTTCTGAAACTTTGCCCATGCTGTGCTTACAATTATATGGGACATTACATTGTCTTTGGGAGGCACAAAACTTCCAGGATCTGCTAGATAGAAATCTGATGTATAATAGGGATTTGTTTCCTGTTTTGAAACTCTGAGCATCTTGTTTAGAATCCTTCAAGAGAAAGCAGCTGCTATAGGCAGGATCTTCTTGTGTTATTTTAGCAAAATGAAATTTTCCAGCTTGTGTAGCAGGTTTTGTGTAACAGGTGCTATCTTTTGTTAAGTGTAGAATAGTTGGCAAAATGGTGCAAACTTTCGTGTGTATGATTCCTTTCTCAAGCCTGACAAGAAAGTGTCTTTCCTTACAAGGGGTATGTGGTTAGTTTCTTTGGGGGTTTTTCTGTTGTTTTGGGTTTTTTTTTTTTTAAACCCTCAGTCAGGGATGAAGTAACACTATTTTTCTGTTTCCATTGAGTCTAAGGCTCTTAGTTTTCCTCTGTTATCCCTAGATATCTTACAGTGAAAGATGACCCTGTTACTTTAGGTTGTCTGTGGTTTGGGTTGGGAGAAGGTTGTAGTTTGTTTTTTCCGTGATCAGCATCAGAATAAAAATTAAAGCAATGAAGGAGATATGACCAGTTCTTTGTTACTGTGGAAATCATTGTGACTGCCCAGGGCAAAAAAAACCCCTCTGAAAATCGTGGCTGGGGAAATAGATGGAAACAAAAGCCGATTTATACCAACTGGAAATATCAGTGACAAACATAGCAGATGGGGTTAGATATCTCTGTACAGTGCATATAAGAGTTTCTTTTCTTAATTCAAATCCTCTTGGAAAGGCAAGCAAGGCATGTATTCATTTACTTTAAAAGCCCTCACATATAGGGCTAATGTTTTCCTTTACCAATGCAGTATCTGCTTCTACATTTTTTCTATTCGACTTGGTGTCAAGCTGCAGCACTTAACAAGAGACACAATTTTTGGTTTTGTTTGCTTTAAGGTTTCTTGTCTGGTAATTTGATTCTGGTGGCTTATTTTACCTAGGATGGGCCTCACTGTATTATACCTGTCCCACACCTGGTCTGGTGACGATACAGTTGTCTTTAACGGGGCATTGCTCTGGGAGTAAGGCAAGAGATGCTTTGAGGCATTATCTTGAGTCTTCCACGTTCCGAGTAGGAAGATTTTTGTCAATTATGTTGTTGGAGGGTTGAGGGGGGAGGAATTTGAAAGGATGGAAAAGCAGCTTGATGTGGAGCAGTAAACATGAAGTAAATCATAAAAGGAATGCAGGACAGAAAGGAAAGGTCGCAAACCAAACCCTATGATTATAGGCAGGATTGATATAATACGAATCACAAAAGCAACAAAACATGTGCCATGACTTCAGTGAAGGATGGTTTTCAGAGCACAATGTGGCAGTACTGATGCTTTTTGTTCTCACTGATATATGATTCTCTAGACAGGTAGGTGGGATTTTTCAGTCCTTGCAGTGAAGACTAATTAAATTCAAATTAGAATTTGTGAAGTAGTTAGGAATCCAAGCACTGAGTTAGTAGAACAGATGCCCAGTGTCTGAAGCAGGGATGAAATAACAGACTCTTGTCCTTGGCTAGATGATTTCTTTTTTTTAAATTGCTTTTATGCTTAAAGAGAACTGCTCATCTACAGCTTTACAAGACAATTATGCTGCTACATTGGACTTCTGGTTGTATTGTTTATATAACAAGCAATAATCTTTCAGATTTAAGTATTTTAATTTGTGAAGGCAGTTGAATGGTTTTGAATATCAAAACTTTTCTCTAAAGATAAATGCATACACTGGTTACTTATTTGATTAAAACCAATTTAGAAGCAGTTACTCAGCACCTTTTTATAATTAAATAAATGGAATTTATTTGGGATGGATGTGGGAGCATGTTCAAAGGTACACATGGAAAATAAATATTCACTTCCCATTATTCCTATGGAAAATATCCATGTTGTAGTCTGGAATTTAGTATAATGGGTAAGTTAATCTTTTGACAAACTTGGTATAGGAACAAAAAATGAGCTGCTTTGAAGTGTTCTAACTGAAAACATTTAAGTCTTCATACCATAGCTGGATGGTAAAATTTTGACCTTTGGAAATAAAGCTCCTAGCAGTCTACCAAGTAGTCAAATTCTGAGTACTTCAGTATGCTGACTAGGAGTTAAAAAATACTGACTGAAGCAGTAGACAAATATGTCTGGATCTAATGATGATGTAGATTTCAGCGTGCCAGTAAGCCTTTGCATGTGAACTAGTCTGAGGGGTTTGAGAAAAAGTAATATTTATTAGACGTAAAACTGGGAAGCAAACTGAAGATGACTTAGCTGAGGAAACCATCAGAGCACCATTTTAGTTAGATCCTGAACTATTTAAGTCTTCCAGTTTTTGTCTAAGCTCATGAGCCTGTTGCTTTTGTTGATGCCCTTAACTGTGGGAATATGAGTTTGTACAGTGTGAACTGTTACATGGTTGTCTCTGTATGTGGTGATGAGATATTTTGGTCTTTTGGAACAAGGAAACTTGCTTCAAAGGAAATACCTTTGTCTTTTTTTCTGCATGTCAGAATGAAGATCTACTTTGAATTTGTGTGCTTGAGGATTGGTGTGTGTTGGTTTGTTATTGTTACCTGGTCCAAATAGAATATTTTTGGGTGACCTTAATTTGCTAAGAACTTACAGCTCTCTTTTTTGTCTGTGTGTGGAGAAGTTACAGACATTTGAGCGGGCAAATGTGCTACTGATCATATTTCTTGATCTGCAAAATAATCTTTGGAATCTCCCATTTATTCACAACTTGGTAAAACTACAGGCTTTAGAGAGAAAATATTTTCTTAAGCTTATTTAATGTGATGCTATTCAAAATATTTCAGAAAATGCTGTGGGAGACCTAGGAATGAGAGAGAGTCACTAGAGTAAATAAAAATGCTAGGTGTATCCATATATATTGAATCTCGAGTATTGAAATTCTTCGTTAGCATTTGTGTACTGTGAGGAAGCTGTTCCTATCTCACAGAGTTTAAAAAGTGTTTATTGATAGGACTTTGGAGCTCAGACATATTATCTCCAGTCACACTTTGGAGTTTGTGTCACCAACAGCAGTGAACAGTCCTGTCAAGTTTTCTACCGAGATGACTTGAGGCTTTTCTGAAAAATCTTTTTATTTAAACCAACCAAACAAAAAACCCCAACAGAACAGCAACAACAAAACCAAACCAAATCAAAAACAGCAAAAGAAAAACAAAAAAAGGAGGCAGAAAAAGATTTTGTTTTAATGAGAAGCTGTCCTTTGCTTGCCAGGGAGCTTTCAATAGGAAGCCTGTATTAATAGGTGGGTGAGTTGCAAGCATGACATATCCTGAGTCCATTTTGAAGTTTGTGTATGAACAATCGGAATTAAGCGTTCTGTTTGTTTGCTACCTCTCTGTTAATCGGGTTTGTTATATCCCACTGCAGCAGTGCAATACTTACAGCAGCAATACAAATGCAGTGAATTTTGACAGATTCAGAGATAAATTGGGTGACAGGGAGCTGTAGCTATGAGTGTAGTAGTTCAGTAAACTTCTTCTGAAATAAATATATATGATGTGTTTTCTCAGCCCAAGAGAAGAGGAAGTTATATGTCCAAGTAGTATATTCTAACTTCTGTGAGTACAATTTCATTAATTTAAAAATTTAGAAGTTTAATTTCCAGGATCTCTATTCAGTAATGTAAAACCAAGAAGAATTTAACTGAAACTTCCTTGGTTTTTTAAATGGCTGGTTGCCCAGGAGATTTTTCCATAATAATTTATGAACGTTTTTGTCCTGAGTAGAACTTGAAGCATATTATCTAGTATCTCCATGTTTGCTGTTGAAATTTTTTTATTGATACAGCTGAGAAATAAACCTTTGTAACCAAGGGTTTTTTTAGTTGTGGGAAGATTCCCCATGTCTTCCACTAGCTTAAATTTTAAGCTTCAATAACAACTGTTTACTACACTCTGCACTGAAAACCAAAAGATAATTAGCCTAAAGCACTTCATTAAAATCTTAGCCATTGAGGAAAAAGCCCTAACTAGTGAGCTTTGTACTTATGCCTATGGCTGACATAACTGAATATTGAGAGGGAGCTGCTGCATTACTGAGCTCTGGCGCATGCTGTCCGTGCCTCCTGAGCTATGTAGTGGACTGTCTTGTCAGAATGGTGGCTCTGAGCATGGCTGTGGTATATGCCTGGTTTGTCTGAAGTGCTCCCTCTGAGGGTAGAAAGCTTTGCGAAGATACTTTCAATATACCAGTATTTTTTTCTTTGTTTCACTGGTTTTAAGCATCTAGTTTGAGAGATTTAACTTGCTAAGATTCAAATGCTTCTAAATCAAACTTAGTTGTATGTGCGTCTGAAGAGAAGCTGGAACAGGATTATGTTGTGTTAAAAAAAATATTTGAAACCCAGTGTATTAGAAACAGGTTATGTTCTCACAGAAATGAGAAAGATTGGAAGCTCTGATCTTGTTAGGTATTTCTGCAGGGACTGCTTGTTATCTTGTATCAGCAGAAGGAAAGGCTACAAGACGTACAGCTGAGAGGTGTGTACAGTTTTTCTTCACATGCTCCGAAGTGGGATTTTTTTCTTTTGCTTATATAAGCTGATCTGGGAATATTGCATGTTTTGCATCATGGCTTAAGAAGAGATGAAAAGATAGGAGAGATGGAGAAGTTGGCAGATCATTTCATATGAGATCAGTTTCAAAATCAGGTTCCCTGCATTTATAGCTGAAATATATTGAACCTGGCCTTCAGGGGAAATTATGGTGCTTATCTCTCTGATCCAGACCAATGTTGGGAGGAGGGTACTGTAAAAAGATCATATTGTGAGTAAGGTAACTTATCATTTGAGTTATCATCTTTGGCTACTTTTTAAAATTATGTATTTTGGAAGTAAGTCCAAATGGTTTATCTAAGAAGTTAGTTTGCAGTCCTTTGTTCTTACACTGAAGCATTTGTTTCTAGCTTGGAGAATGAATCTCTGCCTCACATTCCTTTTTTGAGTTTCCTAAGTTAACTTATGAAGCATCACTGGTCACTTCTTTCAGTCTTTATGTTTCTTTTCAAATAGACATGGGCTTCTCAAAAGAATTTTATTCAGGATACTTGGGTTATCTCTGTTACAGTTAAATGTTCTTAAATGCTGATAGTGAATGATTTGCTGATGGTTCTGTTAGGGTGGGGAAGAACTGAAGAAGCCGGTCACTGCAAATTTTTCATGTGGTTATTCTCTAAGCTTACCTTGTGCTTCTGTTGTGTTAATGGTGGCATCTTGTAAATACAAACTCTTTAATTCAGTACTGCAGTTACAATATACGTGTTATGTAAAATGGTATGAAAGACAACTGTGTAGCTGATGTCTGCACTGGTGACACATTAATGTGTAATCACATTTTATATTTTGACATTGGTGTAAATTCAGATGTCTGAATTGATCTCTGTAGTAAGTTAATGAATAGAAGCTGCTGCCAATAGGATGAAACATGACAAAATTTTGACCTGCTTCTGACCTTTTCTTTAATAGGTAAGTTCAGTTCTACGCTCTACGAGACAGGGGGCTGCGACATGTCACTTGTGAACTTTGAGCCAGCTGCAAGAAGAGCATCCAACATCTGGTGTGTGTGAAGGCCAGTCAAGAGTGATGATTCTTGTCTTACTGCAACTGAATATTTGATTCTAATTTTAAAAAGTTATTTAGTATGGACTACCAAAAAAATCAATACAATACATTAACCGTATACTTTTACTTTTGTGACCTAAGTGATTTTTACTAGAAGATGACATTAAGTTAACTATTATCTCAGAAAATGAAGACTACTATTAGCTTAAGCAATACACTTCTGAACTGAGAACTTGACAAATGCAGTTTTTATTGGCGTATAGAAGGTCTTTGTAAAAGAATTTAACCGAGGTTTTGAGAAAGTAGGTGGCTGCTGACCATAATGGCTATTGAACTTCCAGTTGTGAAGCCATTGTAAACTGATAAATTTATTCTCAAGTTCATACATGGCATCAAACAGTACATGGAAGTGTTAACATGCCTGAGATTAAATTTTGACTTGCAGTTGAAATAGCCAGCTACATACTGGAAAGTTCATCTGCTGTTGGAAATATGCCCTTTCTTTCTCTGAAGGGATGGGAAGCAGAAGAAAGAAAAACAACCCAAAACCTCTTGTGGGTTCCTGCCTGCCCCCAATCCACTTCACTATGTAGAATTGCTCTGAAGCTATTGCATCATGTTGAATACTATAATTCCTACCATGTGTAGGTGGACTAGCTCTTGGAATTATGGAGTAATGAATATAAAACCTCTCATCTTCAAATCTTTCTTGTGAGAGTATGCAGGTGCCTTTTGTAGAATTGAACTTTGACAAAAAGTTCTGCGTTCCTTCCACAAAGCTGCCAATACCTGCCTCTGCTGCTTGCATGATCCAGATGCAATGGCTTTGCTGATGGCTGCTGTTATGAAGTTGTATGTTCAAATGGAAGGAGCAAGCTGGCCACCTCATATAATCAGATCTCTGCTGTAGAGAATACTTGAGTTTCAGTGAAGTAAAATTGATAACAAAGAATGTTTTTATCTTAAGGCAAGGAACTGAAGGAAAGTTGCATAAATTTGATACAAGTCTTACAACCATGTGATTTACATGGAAAACAAACATCCAAAAGCTATCCAAAATTGGGGAAAAAAGCAATGGTTGGATATGGACTCTCGTACAGTAAGAGAAATTTCTCTTCATCTCTAATGAATGGAAATTGCAAAGTAATTTTGCTCTTCTTACCAGAGGTTTAACTTTACTTAAAGTTAAGTTTTTCAAAAGCAGTTTAAGTAGCTCAGTTATACTTGTGATGCCTTAGGATTTTAGCTTTTATATTTTTCATATATTTGTAATTCTGCAATTCTTCAGTGTATAACTCTAAACTCCATATAGACTGTTAGCTACTGTTCTCCCGTTCTGGTCAGACAAAACAGTTCCTCTCTAGGCCTGAAAATCAAGGACACCTGACTGTCTCAGGCCCCAGGAAATGTAAACAAAAGTGAGTTGGGGGAGCAAACTTGGAGTAAATTACTTCATTACCTGAAGCTGTAACCGGAGGATTAACCCCCGATATGCAAATTACAAAAGTATGGAAACCTGTGACCCATCATGCATTTTTGGGTGTAACCCTGGCGCAGGCTTTGTCTGCCCTAAATGTACCTGAAATCCCTTCAATAAATATAACCGTTTTTTAATCTCTTCATTTTATCTAGCCTCTGTTTTTAGGTGGTCCCACAATGCATCACTTGTGCTAAGTATGTACTATTTTTGGCAGTTTTGGGATCTTGATAAAAGCAGTGTAGAATTAAGAGAAACTGCATGTGGACACCTAGCGGCCTCTGTACTTCTTTAGAGTTGTGGTGTGTGTTTACAAATCAGTAGCTAACAGCTTATAAAATATTTTTGCTTTTTCAAGTGGAATAATTACTATCATTGTAGTTCCTTTTAGACAATTTAGGGACTGGGTGTTGAGAAAGTGTTATTAAGGTTAAGATTAAAGGGTCTCCTGGCTTACTATAGCTATGGAATACATGAGACTAAGTGGCTACTTGCATTTATAATAAGTGAATGAAGGAAAAACTTAAAGATATTTAGATAAAATTCACAAGGAATCAAAATTCATTTGGGACACTAGAAAATTAGAGTGACCTGTTGAAATAAAATGTAATTTATAATCTGAAGTATTTTCCCTGTTCTTATAGTGACACGGACTCTCACGTATCGAGTTCTACCTCAGTTCGCTTTTATCCACATGATCTAGTAAGTTTTTCTTACTTATTTTTAAAGCATGCAAAGAATCGGAAGACTATCCAAGTTTATAGCACTGATTAATCATTCTTTGTGGTAGTTCTCTGTTCTTATGAAGGAATTTTGTCTGGATTAATGAACAGAAAGTATTTAGTATTGTAGTGTCTTCATATATACATACAAATTAATCTTTTTGCATAGCACTTTAAAACTTAGTTGGTTTTCTCTGATCTATAACCTAGCGATTTAAAAACACTCATAGAAATTGGATCTTCTGAGATACCTTGTGAAGGTTTCCAGAGATACAATTTGGACAGAGTTTTCCTTCTGTGTGTTATTAAGTTTAGCAGGCAGCAGAAAGACTAAATATCGTGTTCTGACCAAAAGAAACTTCACTTGAGTAATTTCCCTGAGAGGAATTTAGAAATCTGTCATTGGAGTCTGCTGTACAAAATTTAAATTTATGTGCAAGGAGTGACTGGGAGAACAAGGCAGAAGCTTACCCTGTTTCATACTGAAAATAGCTTTGGTATTTCTTAGTTTTGTGATCTCAAAACTTTTGTATTGTCAAGTCCATACAAACCTGTACTTTTAATTCTGAAGTCATATATTATGTTATGAAAACAGTGCAAATGGTCATGATTCTTAAGCTGGCACACCAAAGAAAAGCATGTTGAAGTACCTAATGACCTAATCAAGAGGGAAAATGAAATACAGCTTTAGGGTTTGGCAGAGGAGCAAGAGACGTCCATTTGCTTGACCATGTTTTTGATCAAGAAGGTGCTTTCTAAACTTGGTGTCTGCTAGAGGAACTTGCTTTGGTTTCCACAATCTCCATTGAAAATGTAGCCTTTGGAAAAGAGACTGCATTACCTCTTTCTTTTTGGTTTGCCAATGTTGTCCCATTGGAGGCAATTATTCTGTTTTCAGGCAAATTTGTGACTGTAAAAGTTCAGCCCATGCTCCTATATGGAAATCTCCACTGAAATTTATTATTAGTGCCATGAATGTTATGCTGATTATACCTTTTAAGAAACTAAGTTTTTAAAAAATTGTCAAAAAAGGACTTGTTTTCTGACACACCTTAGCTTAAATAGTATGGTTTGTATTTTTGAAATGCCTTTAGAAAGGGACTGTTTCTGCTTGTTGTTTTCACTAGTATTTTTCTAGGAAGAAAAAGCTGGCTAAGCATAGTTAAGTACACTGATGGTTTAAGGAGTGGTGAAAAAAATTTATAAACCAAGAAATTGAATGTTAAACTTCGATGATTGTAGGAAAAAAGCCCCTCCAAACAGTAAACCTGTACTTTTGATACTTGAGGGTGGCATGAGTATTGAAATTTTACTCTTTGCCTTAAACATCTGTGAAGCTTTTTCATTAAATGATGTTTTAACAGTTATATTGCCTAAGAATAAAGGGCAGTACATTAAATCCTTAAGATGTTTCTTCGCCTGTTAATGAAGTTTATAAAGTGAATTAGATGATGCATACATACTATAGTATCTTACTAGCATTGAGTACTCTCCTTAAATATCTTCTATGGTTGTTAGTATTACTGTGATTTTCAGAACTCTAGACAAACTACAAAATAAGTGATAATCAGTTATGAACATTACTTGACTGGTTAGGGCAGAGCTTTTTCTTTGGTTAATTTCTGAGTGTATTCTAGATTCAGTGAGTTTGAATTTGACCGCTGGTGCATGCATCTGTTGCTTTGTCATGCAAAAGAACCATTTAGCATGGGTTTGCATGCAGATTAGCTGACTATAAGAAATGTGTTATAATTTATTTAAATTAATAATTGGATTATTCTTGTAGTGTGTGTTGTCTGTGTATCAGTTTACTGGACTTCAGATTTGAAGTTTTTAGAGTAAATGGGATATTGTGCTTGGAAGACACATTCATTTGAAATAAGGCATATGCTGAAATGCCAAAGAGTTGTGTTGTATGCAAACTGTTATTGCTGCTAGTCCTATTCATGTGCCATGATAAGGACAGAAAAAGTAAGTAGAAACCTGTGACAGTGCTTAACATGTAATTTCTCAGAAGTGAAACTAAAGAATTCTAGCAATTTTCTTCAAAGGAGTTTTCAGTATAATACCGTGATTCAATATAAACGAGCTTTTGTTAATACTAACTTTCTTTTAGCTTTCTCTTCCTCAGATCAGGTTGAACAGACTGCTAACAATGGATACAGATCTGCTGGAGCAGCAAGACATTGACCTGAGCCCTGACCTTCAGGACCACATGCAACCTCAAGAGGAAGCAGCTCAAAAAGTCAAGCAGTACTATCGCTTTTGGATCCTGCCTAAACTTTGGATTAGCATCAATTTTGATAGATTAACTCTTCTGGCTTTATTTGATAGGTGAGATCCTTGTATGTCACCAGACCTCAGAAAGCAAAGATGAAAACAGTTTCTTAACTGTAATATAGATAAAACTATCCTTAGAATATTGTGCTTATTTACTGTACTCTGAAAAATGAAAGAATAATACTGAATGTAGTTTTTCTAAAATAATGGAGGCTACTCTCCTTTTTTCTCCAGCAATTGAAAAAGGAAACCAATCCTCACTTTGCCTGAGTGGGGCAGTAACGTATTTGAATGATAAAAAAGAAAGATTTGTCGCCAATCTTTAAAGCTAGAACATAGCCTTCTCCAAAAATTAATTGAAAAGGTCTACAACCTGGCATGTACTTAGTGTTTTGGCAAATAGAGAGGATTTGCTTGCTGTTTCCTAGCATTTTTTTGAAGAGTCATTTAGTACTGTGACTTCTTGTCCCTGCTGCATTTACCTAGGGGAAAAAAATTAAGGTGATCTTCCAGTTACTAGCTTTTGGAATATGGAGAGTATTTATATTTTGGTAGTGAACCTCCTTGAAATAGTAGTGATTCTGTCCAGGGAGGAATACTCATAATTCTGTTCTGAAGCACTAGCAATATCATATGGGATTATCTGTATTCCACTTGGTGTATCTTACCCAAGCGAGAGTATTTTTAGGTTCTTCATTAGAAAATCATGAATGACAGATTGTATACACAGATAAGTTATCATGCTTGTGTTTTTCATAGGCTTATAATCATCCTGGATGGGCTTTGAATATAGATTTATGTTACAGACCATGCTTCTGGTTGAACATCTGAATTATTTCTAAAGTTATCTGCTGAAGTTATCTTCTGCTGTTTAAAGTAAAATTCTGTAAGATGCTAACTGCTTTCTGCTGTCATTGAAATCCTGGTAGCTCCTGGCTTTGCTAAAGGACAGTGTGCTAGTGTAGACTACGGAAGTTCAAATCTATTCTTAACTACTTTGCTACCAGTAGCATAACCCATGTTAATTTTTGACCCTAACTGTTCTTTTGCAGCTTTTTCTAGACATAGTTAGCTTTAAATTTTTTTTTCCTTTTTTTCTCTCCCTTTAATACAGGAATCGTGAAATCCTTGAAAATGTATTAGCTGTCATCCTAGCTATTCTAGTTGCATTTCTGGGCTCTGTACTTCTTATAGAGGGCTTTTTCAAGGATATTTGGGTCTTCCAGTTCTGCCTGGTAATAGCCAGCTGCCAGTACTCGCTGTTGAAGGTATTTTAATTTCTCTTTGCTTTCTACAAACAATAGATCTAACTCCAGTTGGGTGTTTCAGGTTAGTTAGAGCATTAAGGAAAAATGTACATGCTTATCATTTATAAAGAAATGAGTAAACTTGGCCTCATGGAAGGTTTGATAGAGGGTAATACAAGGTCACTTCACTAGAATGGTTCTGCATATGTTTGTTAACAATCCTTTATTTATTGTTCTCATGCATTTTTTTTTTTGTTTTCACAAAGAGGAACACATTCTTACTAGTTGAAAATGAACTGCAAACTGAACTTGAAGTTTTATGGGTTTGGGTTTTAATTTTTTTTTAGTGTCTATGCCTCAGTGCATTCATATGAGGCAATGATATCTAAGCTTATTTTTAATCAGATTATTAATTTTTGTTAGACTGTTGTTAATGGCATATTGGTAATCTAAGAATAATTTTAAATCTAATTTCCATCCTAATAGTCAAATAATAAAAAATAATCAAAGTTCATAATGCTGTTGAAAAAACAGTAAAAGTCCTAAAAATAAGGGAGTTGGGGATTTTTTTAGAATTTGGGTTATAGACATATACTCTTTAAATAGATTTTATGGTTTATGACATTGTGCTATTTAAAGGCTGTAATGTGGCTTGACAACTGTAAAATTAATTATAGATATTTTTAAAAGAACTTCAACCGAGAAGTTGTGGGGGGGGGGAGGTAAACACACTTGTCTGTAGATTGGGTAACTTTCCTCTTTTCATTTTGGTTTCAGAGCGTTCAGCCAGATTCTTCTTCCCCTCGACATGTAAGTCCTGGGCATATGCCACTGTGCTAACCCTGCAGATGCAGAACTCCTTCAGAGAACTGATCATTTTGGTTTGATCTTCTTGGCATTTCTGTTATGTTCCTTCTTGTAAGGCACAAAAGACTTGTAGTTGTCTTAGTGTGTGAGAAGGCAATAGATATTGTTTCCACTGTTGTACTCTTTGTGTTCAGCAAATCATGTCCTCCTGTTTTGAGCCTAGCTTTTGCTAGGAAGGCATGTCATGATAAGCTTTTTGATGAGTCTTTATTATTCAGGCAATTATACTGAGAAGTATTCCTGATGTTGTAATTTGCTTTGCTGGTATGAACCGAACAATTTTGATGTTCTGTTCTAGTCTTGTAGATCATTCAGTTGTCCTAGTGGGCACACTGCTTTATTTTTTTCACTCTAATAAGCTGAGTTTGCAATTCTCTAGTGAGCATTAATGTTTGAGCATGGAGATGTTAATGTGCTAGTATTGCACAATATGTTTATATTCTGCTGTGCATCTACTAGATTGCCAAGACAAAATATTACCTTTATGTCCTAGATAAGATGTGTAAAAGCATTATTCCTCTGCAGCAAGTCATTAATTTTATTTTGTGTAAGTTGTGTGTTCTACTAAACACCAATAGAGATTCTGTTCCCCCCTCCTCCAGCAGAAGCAGTATCTGAGTAATAAACTTTAATCCTTTTTTCCTTAGAATAGATTTATTCTCAATTGCTTACAAAGCCTAGTCAGAGCTGTAGCATTTAGAGCTGTTGCAAGCAACATAACATAAAATATAGCTGAGACTAAGGGTATGTATAGCTTAGTCTAACGTAATCTAACTGTTGTGTCTTTGTTATATCAAAGCCACAAAAAGGACAGACTGGTATCAGTGCAAGGCAATGCATTAAGGAGTTTATGATGAAAACTTAAGGATATAGTGAGGTGACAGTACATTAGTTGATGACCACAATTAATTTTGGTTCTGAAGCTATCTGTTGCAGAAGAGTAAAAATTACTTTTTCCACTAATAATGAACAAATGTTGGTGGTTTTGTGTTTTTTTTAAACAGGGTCACAATCGTATCATAGCCTATAGTAGGCCTGTATATTTCTGTTTATGTTGTGGTCTTATTTGGCTGTTGGATTATGGCAGCAGAAACATATCTACAACAAGATTCAGGTTGTATGGAATGGCTTTCACCAACCCATTGCTGCTGCTGTCAGCCAGGGACTTAGTTATAGGTGAGTGGCTTTTTCATGGATTTGAGTTGTTTGCTTCAACAGCAGTAGAACTTTATGGGAACATTTTCCCCTTCTATAGCTTTGCTGTAACAAATGGCAGAGATGCCCTCTACTATGGTGTCACAAAATTTTTCATTATCCAGTATCTTAGCCCTCATCCTTGAACTTTCTTACTAAACTTGTACCTGAATAGACTACCCTTTGCTTGTACCTAGCTGCTCAGTAGTTAAAGAAACATTTTGATTTGGACCCTTTCACACTCTCTGAAGGGGCTTGTGGCAAATGAGTAGGAGTTCTCTTAAGTCAGGTTCTTTATGTTTAGCAATTTGTCAGAACAGTACAGGCCCAATTTTAAAAAACATTATACATAGGTTAAATCTTATTTAATATGCCTCTTCTCAGAACAGGCCTATCAGCAATACCAAAAATACAATTTTTGAGCTATACTTCCATTTTGAAGTAATTCCATTGCTTTCTGTGCAGCACAGTGCATTCAGAATACTGATGACATTTAACATCACCCCCCTAAACCCAATGCAAAAAACAATGTAAACCCCAAAACAACAATCCTTTCCCCTGTGTACTTTAAAAATTATTAAAATAATAACAGCCCTGTAATCTCAGAGCCCATAGAAAGAGACAGACATAAACATTTGAAGACCGTCTTATCATGGGAACTTTGCGCATTACTTTAATGGAGCAAAGTTATTTGGGTGATCTGTGGATCACTGCTTTGGGTGGGGTAAGAAAATCTGTAAGAATTCATCTAAACTGAATGCAGTTGCTCTTCAGTTGTGTCAAAATACCTGTGCGTGAAAGACTACAGCAGTTAAATGTTATGTCTGTGTGCCTCCAGACCACTTTCTGTCCAAGAAAAATGAAAACTTGGTCTCAGTGTGGGTTTTTAAAAATTTTAATTGATTAATAAGAATTACTGACTCAGGCATTTTGGGTATTAGTTCTTATTACTTGATTTTAAGAACGTCCTGAATTTTATGCCTCATACTGCTTCCCCCTTCAACTTTCTGCTAATAAATCTGTATTTAAATGCCCCAAGGGAAAGTGTCTAAGCTGCATGATTATTAATAGAAATTGTCCAGATGTTTTCAAAGGTGCTTTTTGAACAACTTCTTTGGTTCTATTCATGTACTGGCATACTTCGTTCTGTATCAGTAATAAAAAAAGACGTTAAGATAGAAGATACTTTTGACTCATTCACGATACAAAAGTAGCTTCATTTCTCTTGATAATGCTCTGTCAGTTTTGGAAGTATTCTCTTCCTTTTTCTACCATGTGGAGTCATTGTCATAATGATACCCATATCCCCATAATACATAAATGTACATGTAGGTGGTATGTCCTACTGTGGAAGTCAGCTACTTTTTGAAAGTACTGAAGAGTGAGTCTTTACCAGTTTTAAAAGATGTGGTGGCATTTTCATCAGGCCATGTCCCTCTTGGCCTTAGCTTTTAAAACTACTTAGTTCAAGAGTTCGGAGTGGGTTTTGATCCTTGTGTTTTACTGTTCTTCTGGAGTATCTTGCAGCAGCATATGGGGTTTATATTTCTTAGCAGTTCTTCCAATAAAAAAATCAGATTGACAGAACAGCTCACTCTACTTAAAAAAAAAAAGCAAAAACCCGACAAAACTAAAACCCCCCAAACAATAAAAAAATCGCAAACCAAACCCAAGACAAAAACCCAAGAACCAAAATGAAAAAACACCGAACAAAACAAAAAAACCTGCCCCACCAACCTGTACTGCACATCCCACTCCGCCCGCCCATGCAATGCGCTTGCCCTTGGAGCAACTCTTGCTGTTGCTGAAGCACTGTTTCAAAAAGCTTTGTGTGTACTGCAGACCAGGCTGGCTCCTAGCAAACATACTTTGTTAGGTAAAAATCTCAGCTGCCTTTTTTTCCTGTTCCCAGGCAAAGCTACTGGAAGAACACAGGTGCCAGGCAAGGCGAACTTTGTGTTTAGATAATGTAAATGTTGTCTCCTTTGCCAGCAGACAAGTGAGGACTAGCATAAATGCTTTGTGTCCCACATATTGCACTTGATCAATTGCTCTAAATCTACTCCACATTTATAATAATTATTTTATCTTTTCACCTAGGTGTTTGCTGTTAGAAAACAATGATGTTATGGACTGTAAAAGCATCATAAATATTGGCTTTTTGCTGGACTACTCTTTAAAAATTGTATATTCTCAGATCTGTCTAGTAATTTTGTTTCCAATGGGCCCAAGATAGCTTGACTTACAGACTTTCAGGAAACAACTTTTTAGTCTGTCAGTGACAGAAGACTGTATTTGCCTCCTATGTAGGCTTTCTTGAATAGTGATTTGAGATAGAGGTTTGACTTGAGAATTTTGAAGAAGTATTTTCTTCAGGTAGTGAAGAGCTGGTCTGTAGTCCTATATTTCCTAATTTGTGTCAGTAAAAAAAAATGCAGAATTCAATGTTTTTCCCAAGCTTGCAACCTGCATGTTTTTAAATTATATTATTGTTTAACATTACCACAGAGTAGGGAGAAAAAAAAATCGGATTCTCAGTATCTATCTGTCTGTAGATATTTCTAATGGGATGTCCTTCAGTGTCCAACCGTTCTGTGCATATAAAATTAGAAAATTAAATTTGAGACTTGTGGTGCTTTACAAGATACCTTAGAATCTGTTTCTCCTTTTGATCACTGAAGCGACAAGTCAATAAAATGATAGGGAATCTTCCCTCAACTCCCAGATTTTGTCTGCTAGGGTTATTTTCATTATTTGATGCTTCTATCTCTCAGAACTTAGAACTTACAATATGCTGTTGCATGTGAATTAAATCTGAACTACTCTATCTGAACTTGTGTAGAAGATTATTTCTGCATCTTTTATTCTTTAAGATGGGAAGTAAATTATATGTACAGGTTGAGCCATACCATTTTCTGTATTAAAATTAGGTGGCATTCATTTATCTTTGCATTCTGAAATCCTGTAATTTGCAGGTGTTTTCCTGATTCATACAGTTGTCATTGGTAAAAAAACCACAAAAAACCCAGTCGTTTGGGATTATAACTTTCAGAAGTGGTGTGGAAAAATTAGTAAAATTGTCAGATGTTATTAGTAGCAGAAAACCTGAAAGTGGAGCGCTTAGCCTCCCTTATGTCAGGGTGGCTGGTGTTAGGTTGCTGCTGTAACTCCAGACAGGCAGTTAGGCTCAGATAAGCCTCATTTACAATGAGTGAAAATTTAAAAGTCTAATCTGTAAGCACTCCTAGATGATCTTTGCTAAATAAAAATGGAAAGCCTGAATTGGCCTGTGTCCATGTCTACAGCAATTAAAAGGAAAGTACTATTGATTTCTATGACCTCTGTATTCAGTCAGTTCTGAGTCATTGAAGTAGAACTTCACATAACGTGTGTTTTCCTTAGAAGTTATAGTAGAAATACTTCAGTGGTGTGGAGTTGAAATGGGGTGTGTGATACCCTAGAACTTAAACTGAAAAATATCTTACCATGCTGTTTTTTTCATGTTCACCAGTTTTTCAACTCTTTTTTTTTTTGTAGTGTTTACACTATGTTTCCCTATAGTATTCTTCATTGGTCTCCTGCCTCAGGTGAACACATTTGTGATGTATCTCTGTGAACAGCTGGACATTCATGTCTTTGGTGGCAATGGTGAGTGTTGTGTTTTATGTCAGTGGCAAAAGTATGAGATGCAGAGCAGCCATGATTAGTATGTTAGTTAAAAAATTTAGTGGTTACACTATTTTTATTCCTACCCTCTAAACACTGAATATTTAATTGTGTTTTTAAAAAACCTAAAGGTCTTCAGATTGATTATTGAGAAATAGAATTGCTGTCCTAGTAAGTCTGTCAAAAAGTGTACTTTCTTTCTCAGCTGGTTTCTGTTGCAGTTAACTATTCCCATGTTAAAGCTGTTGAATAAATAAGGAGGTTAAAAAAGGCACATAAAATGCTCTTTATAAAAACCACTTTTAGGGGAAAATACAAGTAGCTGCTCTGGTTTGAATTGCCTTTTTTTTTTCCATCAGAGGGTTGTGGCAACTAGGGGGCTGGTATCATCTTAAACAAACTGAAGTATTTTGTGTTCTAACTTAAGAAGATAACAATGTTGTTTTTTTTTTCTTTTCATTTCTATGATATTCAGCTACCACAAGCCTGCTTGCAGCACTTTACAGTTTTATCTGTAGTATTGTGGCAGTAGCATTGTTGTATGGACTGTGTTATGGTGCCCTGAAGGTGAGAAAAATTTTATGCACAGTAAACATCAATGTTTTGGGTTTGTTCTTTGCTTCCTTCTGTATTAAGTAACGAAAGTATGCGGCTACTGAATTAGAAATATTAGTTTGATTTACTAGGGTTTCATACTTGCTCAGCTGTGATGTCAATAGAGGAGATGCAATGCAGGAACAAAGCAGATTTTTTTGCTTTTAAAAGGTGTGTGATTTGTGCCTGCTCTAACAGGCTCTTTTTTTTTTGGTCGAAAACACAATGACATTTACCATCAGTTCCATTCTACATCAATTCTTGAAAAAAATCATGCAAGTGGCTTGTTTCTAGCAGAGTCTGCATGTACTGGTATGTTAACCTCTCAAAATGGCTCATGTAAGTATTTTTTTCTGGTGCTGCAAAAGTGAAATAGTATTTTCAATTTAGTATTTGCTTGAAAAGAAACCAAGAAATAATTTGTAGTGTCAAAGTGAAGATGTGTGCCTATTTGAAAGGTAGAGTTAAAGAGTTAGCTGGCAAAGGGACACACACACATCCCCCCCATTTTCCTTGCCTGAAATGTTATTTTGTTTGAAAACAATATGAAGTGTGATGTTGGTTCTGTTTGTTCATTTCAGGTATGTGTCAATAATCAAATGTGCTCAGTTTACAATGAATTGTAGCATGTGTGAGTCCAGCTCAGAGTTGACTGGCTTTTCCAGTTTGTCACAGAGAGCAGAAAGTTCCTAGAGGAAATACTCTTATGATGCCATCACCTGCACGACATCATTGGCTTTCTGTGAATTTGTACACTTGTCTCATTAGCCTTTTATAAACACATCTATTTAAGACAAACAAGCTTTAGAAAAGAATTACTGTTTCATCCTTGCAGATCCAATACAGATCAGGAAAACACAAATAAAGCCATTGTTTAATCTGCATTCAGCACAATAGAAAAAATAAAGAGTCAAAATATATGTAACTTTCAAAATTAAGAAGTGACTAAATACAGCTCTTAAGAGCCTGTGGTCTCAAGGAATGCAGGAAATGCTTCATAAGGGTTATGAAAAATGATGACTTAATGATAAGATGATATAGACTTGAGAGATGTACACTGTATTAGTTTCTGATCTATAGTTAGACATAGGTAAAGATGGAACAATATTTTTGTACAAAAAGCCCTGGTTTATTTTTGTGGAATTGTAGTTAATTTTTCCATTCTCTTACCATGATAGACAAAATTCTTGTATGTCAGGTAAGTGGTGTGTACTCTGTCTCCTTTTTATTAACATTTCATTTCTGTCTCCAGGATTCCTGGGATGGGCAGCATATTCCAGTTCTCTTCTCCATATTTTGTGGTTTGTTAGTGGCAATATCATATCATCTCAGCAGACAAAGCAGTGACCCTTCTGTACTTTTGTAAGTGACTCAGTTTGTATCTCTTCCCCAAGGAAGAAGCAAGTTGCAAGGAAAAACTGTTAATAATGTTACTGCTTAGTACTGTTTGAAGTTGTACTCACCTGCATTAATCAGAAATAGTGTGGTCTTGGTTCAATAGTTAAAATTCTCACATTTTGCATCTAGTTCCTTCTCTAACAATGACCTTTTTTGTGGCTTCTGGGAAATCACTTACATGCCAAAATCTGATCTAACTGCCTGCTGATGTTCACCAAAATGTCAGTCTGGTGCCATCTTTCTGCTGGTGGGTTTGTTGGGAACAACGTGTACCCTTTCTGTGTTCAAAGAGGTGCTCAAGGCACTGGTTTAAGCTGAAGTCCACAGGGGAACTTTTTGAACAGTTTCACTTCGTTTGTTGATGCATTCTCATATTGAATGTGTGCTCAAAGCACTTGTTCAGATAATTATGCAAATTTATAAGGATCTGTTTTGGTGATGAGTGTTCCCATCTAGCATGGGGAAACAGGTATTTGTATTATTATTCTGAGTTGGAGTAGTGATCTGATGCTGTGGGTGTTTGATTCAGTTAATAATGCTGCATGTAAAACAAAATAGTTCCAGTAGGAGAAACACCTCTCCCAGAATAGCCAATAAAAGCTCAGCCACATACCTAGGTTAGGCAGAGCTTGAACTTGGATTTAAATGTAGCCATAATGTTGGATTTTGATAAATAGTGGCCTGGGGTAGATAGTGAGGGACCTCCTCTGTGAACAAGAAAATTAATGATTCATGAGTGTTTACACTGGTGGAAATTTCTTATCTTTGGATTGACCACTAAACCATGTCCAATTACTGTTAGTTCAGTTGATATGAGGTCCTTTTCCCTAGATACTTGTTCCTTTGTTCTTTCCAAAAACTAAAGCCTGGATGTTCATGTTTGACCTGCAATTCACCTGTTTAGCCACATGTGGCACAGTTAAGCATTGCAATATGTAATTTCCTTTGAAGATCTAGGGCTCGTTCTGTAGTGATCTTCCTTTCCATAAAATGAAATAATATTTCTGCACTATGTAGGGTACTGTAAGAAAAATCCCGCTGAGGGGTTGTGAGACAACTGGTTACAGCTAGTAGCACTGCAAGTGGGCTTCTGAAAGCTTAAGTGTAAGGTTTTGGGGCTTTAGTATCAGCAAGACCCGCTAAGAATTTAGAATTTTGGTCAGCGTGGGTAATTCATTATGAATCGGGGTAGAATAGGTTTCTTTTGTTGTTGCTGTTGAAGTTGGAATTAAACCAAAGAATTCATTCTTCTTAAACGGTTGTTGACAAATAGACCACTTCTAAATTTTGCACATTTCTGTTCAGTTATTTATGAGCTCAAGTTTCTTTTCATGATTGCTAAATTTCACCTAAAATTCAGGTTTTCTTCGATTACTCCTGTTGCTACTAGAGAAACTGCAGTTTGAACACCTGCTGCTCTTTAATAGTGGCCATTCTGTACAACAGAGAACTAATTCTTTTATAAAGTTGAGATATCTAAATTTGCTCAGCTATGTGAAAGCATTGATGTGCCAAAATTAATTTTTTGTGATTAATATGTAACAGAACTTCTGACTTTGTTATTATAAAACCACATAGAACAATACATGCTTTTCAGTGGTTTTTTTTTGTCTTTCTTTTAAGCTCTTTAGTGCAATCAAAATTTTTTCCTAATTCTGAAGACAAAAACCCTGAGGATCCTCTGTCTGAAGTAAAAGATCCTTTACCTGAGAAGCTTAGAAATTCTGTGGTAAGTAGGCTTCTTAATTATTCTAATTCTTAAATTCAATTTAAGCGTTTGCTTTGTGTTGGTTTGTATAGCATCTGTCTGGATCTTGCTTTGCTCACACTTGTCACTTAGCATGGTTCTAGTTAGAATGGATATCACAGCATTTCCTTTCAATCTGCAGGTGAACTCATGCTACACTGGGAGTATAATGCTCATGTTGCAATTTTAAGTTATTTAAAAGCAGCGAGAATGGGAATTCCCTAGTGTGGATTCAGTGAAGTATCACTGAGGATCTTCTTTTAGCTCATGGATAATAATGATACTTGCTTTTGTGCAGAAGTTAGTGGGAAAGAGTTAATGGTGGCAAAACTATATTCACTCGGTGTTTCTAATAATTACGAGGAAGAGCTTTGTGTTTGCTGTTCCAGAAGTGGAAAATAAAAATGGTGGAAAGTGTTTTGGGGCTTTTTGTGGCTTGTTTGGGGTGGTTTGAGTTGTTTTGTTGTTTGCTTTCTTTGGAACCTGTTCCATTTACTTAAACACTACTTTGAATTTTTAGTACAAATTCACTCTAAATATTTATTGAAGTAGTAATATTTAAGCATTATTCTATTTCAGTGTAGCAATAAATAAAAGACTTTAGAAGCTTAGTATGTTTAACTTGTACAAAAGAAGATTGAATATTCATTTAGGTTTGTGTAGGACTCAGCTGTAGGCTGAACTGTATAGCTGGGTTTTTCATGACAGCAGTTACAAGCATGATGAAGTGCCAGGTGTGGAAACTGCAAATAAATATTTAGAGCAGAGAAACTGCAGTTCTTTTAGCATTTAGCAGGAGGGAGCGACCATAGGAGCTGCAAGCTCCTCTTTATCTCTCAAACTGTGGTGTTAGTCTCCAAGGGGGCAGAGGAGCTGAGGATTTTGATAGTCTTTCTTACAGTGGTTTTTAAAATCAGGACAACTGATTTTTAAAAAAATAAGTTGTAGCCCAAGAAGTGAAGGCTTTGCAGAAATAATTTCTGTATGTAATTATTTGGCCGATTTTGGAGTAGATAATCCTTTAATGATTTTCTGGGCTGTAAATATTGATGCTGTTTTTACAGAGTGGGAACACGTCTGCTAAACTTGAGGCTTCGGGCTGCAATGGCCCTAAGTACGCATTGCCCCCTTGTGGCTGACTCTGGCATTACTAGTTCTGAGGGGTTTTTTGCCCATTATGAATAGCTTGTTATCATTTTTCAGGGGTAATGGAAAATTCTAACTCATTCCTCGGGGCCATTCCAAAGCTATCCTTTACCCTTCTGCAAAGAAGGCAAGAAAGGGATTAAAGTGCCTGGTTGTTTCACCTGGTTGGTAGCTTTGCCTAGGCAGCACTGTTCCAGAGCTCTTAATTGCCCTGTAGTTTAAGCAATTATTAGATCATAAAGGGAAATTTGATTTTTCCCTTTCCATGCTTTCATCAGTGCTTTAAGGGGATCCTGACAACCCCTCACAGTCCAGGATTAGAGAGAGTATATATTGGGTATACTGATTTGTCCTGCCCCGCTATAGGTATGCATCTTTCCCTTTCACTTAGTTGAGCTGATGCTCTTAGCTGTAAGATTTGTCTTGTGAAATTTCTAATAACTTCACTGGAAGTAGCTAACACTGGCATAATTTGAAAATCTTTAATCAGTTTCAGTGTTACTGCATTTGTATATTGGAGTCCAGTCTTTCAGTACCTTCTTATCTTTGAGATATTTGCCAACTTTAGTGATTCTAAGAGGTCAACCAAAGCTGGTATTTTCCAAAATAATTTTATTTTGACTCCGCAGAGTGAACGATTGCAGTCTGACCTGATTGTGTGTATAGTCATTGGCGTCCTCTATTTTGCAATTCATGTCAGTACAGTATTTACAGTTTTACAGGTAAGATGTTACTTCATATCTTCAATTTGCCTTCTGTATGCAAATACTCTCATGTGATATAAAGCTTATTCTGGTAGGTCACCAAGTCTTCTGGTTAGTTTTAGATAGTCTTTAAACATATAAGGTGACAAGTGCATGATGGAAGGTCTTCATTTTTATGTACTCAAAAAGTCATTTTCCTTAGCTCTTCTCTAGTTTCTTCTTATATTCTAGACTTTTATTTTAGCCTCTGACACAAAACACTCTTTTGTTTCATCTATCTCAATTAAATAGTGTCAAGATCATTTTGGAATAAGGAAAAATGAAACCTTAAAAAAATGTTTAAAAGGTTTAGTGCTTAAAGTTTGAGGGGCTGCACCTTGACTTAGCAGTTCCATGCTGGCATGGCTGTTTGTAGACTGTAGTATAGGGCAGTACCCCTTTACTGGAATTATGTACAGGACTTCAAAGATCATCTGAGTTTCAAGTTTTTTAATTGTCAGTCTAGCTAGCGTTTCTGCTTTGGATACTTTGAATGTCTATATGTGGTTCTTACTTGATGATAATGGCATGACACTAGATCCTGTGCTTGAATTTAAGTAAAGCATTTCCCTCAAGAGCTGCAGTTACTGAGTTTCTTATTTTGGTATTCCTGTTAGGGAGCCATTGACTAGCTTATGAATAGCCTTATGTAAGGCAAATGAAAATTTCGTGCATGTATTTTAGAAGGATTTTACCTTCCTGCCACTGCCTGAAGTTAAAGTGAGAAACTGATTTTAAAAAGCATATGCATTTAGGTAACTTCATGTTTTCAGGTGAAGTGTGTTACTTAAGCGCACGTACTTGTGTTTTCTGAGGAAAATATCCCTTCTGTTGTATGGTTGGATTTCAGCACTCCACCTAAATGTTGCTTTCCCCCATGTTTGAGAGACTTGGTTGTATGCTGTTCACCAGTTGTATATTTCAGTAGGCTTGGGCTTCACAGAATTCTCCAAGAGCTTATGACAAGATAATGCAATCCCAGTTTTGCAATGACTTATCTGGAAATTTAAAGAAAATTTTTATGTGTAGAAAGCATTATTGTGAAATCCAACCATCATCCCATGTTAATTTTGCAGTATTTTGTGACATCTATGGAAGGGATTGGGTTTGTGGGAGGCTTCTTACCTTCTCAAGAGAATGTGAAATTAATGATTTGGTTTTGCTTATGCTTATACCTCCTTCTATCCAGCAGATGGAAATGTAAATTGGGTTTGGCCTTTAGAGAATAATACCTTTATAAAATGAAATGCATATGGGTCAGAGGCAATGGACTGTGCAAGGAGATTGGTGTACTATTTTTACTTGAAAGTACATTTCAACTTAGTGAAAATTTGTTAGATACAAAGTTTTTTTTCTCACAGGGTTTCTTGTTTTATCTTAAAATTGGTAGTACAGTTTCTCATGAAGAAATACATTCCCATTATAATTATTAGTATTACAGGAACACCTGCCTGGATGCTGAAAAATACACCAGTAAAGTAATATTTAATTTTGTTTATAAAACACAAGCCTTAACTTCTTCAATTCTTCTTTTTAGCCTATTTTAAGTTATGTTCTCTATGCATTGGTGGGTACGGTAGGCTTTGTGACCCATTATGTTCTGCCTCAACTCCGAAAGCAGCTTCCTTGGCATTGCTTTTCTCACCCGCTGCTGAAAACCAAGGAATACCATCAGTTTGAAGTCCGGAGTAAGTATTGTTTGTAACACTTTCTTGAACTTGCTGTAGTTGCTGACCAACTTGTGTTACCTATTGATGTACTTAATCTCTTTATTATTCTCACCACTGGAGAATTTAATTATATCTAATGTATAAATGTATTCGTTTCTCAGTTCCTCATGCTTTGATTCCATGACATTTTTATGTATCTCTTAACTGATGATGATAATACAAATGTTAACATCATCTCAGAGCAGCTCTATTAAAACATAGTCTTCAAAATCTTGAGAGGCAAAATTTGTGCTAATGATTGCCTCAAGAATTTTTCATAAAGATCAAGTATGTTTCACTATGTATTTCTTCAACATAGTAAGTTTTCAAATATTTTAGAGGATTAGGTATGGGGATGCTAGTGGAGACTTCATCCTGGCACAGATTTGGTTTTTGATAGTTCTGTTGACATGTTTAGCAACAGCAAATAGTGCAAGTGGCCAACTAATGGATAGAGACACCAAGGGATCAATTTTACAAGTTGATCCGCATAGACATGTGCTTGCAGCTTGTGTTAAAGCCTATGTTTTCATTAAATCTTTCCCCGGAGATGCAGAAAAGATGAAGTTATACTGCTCATCAGTTTTCCAGAATGGATAAATGTTGTGGTAGATTGTGGGGACTTCACTGTTGGAATGTTTTTCTGTTGTTAACCACAGACTTACGAAATCCGTGTCTAAAATGCCTCGGAAACTATTTTGGTTTTTCTTTTCGCGTAGTTGTCCAGACAAGAAAGCATTCTGCTGCTTTCAGGAGCAGAGAATTATCAGAATTAATTTGCAAATTTCCTACCTTTGTAGCAACCATTCAGTGCGGTCTTTTCGTTGATGTCTAACCTATGGGATTTTTTTCCAGTTATTCCATGCAAAGATGGATAAATATGAACAGCAATTGTAGTATGATGTCAGACTTTATCTGGAAGAAGTGAAAAGTGCAACTGTATGTCTTAAGTCTTTAATCTCTAAAACTAGAGAAGCTGTAGTTGGTGTCCTTTTGCTGATACCTGGCTTCAGTATTTTTGTATGTATTGGTGTTTTTGGGAAAGATGGAAGCCATAGCCAATAATGTTAAATACGAGTTTGTAACGTTTTCCAATTTTGGTCCCTGTAACTTAAAGAGAATTCATGCCATGTCAATGACTAGTAGTCCTTATGGCTTCTGTTGTAGAAAAGGAACATCAGTTCTGCTGAGGTTCATGTAGATATGTGCAGTCACTCATAGCACCTTTTCTACCCTCTTTCAAGTATGCCTTAACCCTTTGTGTATACATCAATGTTTACCATAACTTTTGACATAAGCTCTTCTAGCCAATATTATAGAATAAATTTTCTTATCTTAATTTGCATTAATTTGGAACATGCCTTACAATTCTTGTAGAAGTTTAAAAGAAGTTGCTCAAGTGGCAGACATTCGTGTTGGCAGGTTGCATCGGCTCTTCTGTATCGTAGAGTTGTAAACCAGGAGTCTTTCAGATTGACTGTGGTTGGAAAACATCCTTTTGCATCAGATGAAGCTGTTTGAAATGATGCATTTTACCAATAGCAGTGTTGAAATTGTTGAAGAGGTGGAACCCAGTTTGTTTCCTTCTGTGTACAGTAAGCAAGTAGCTTGCAAGCTGTTCCATTGTTGTATGAACAGTGCAAAAACTCCGCTGGGGCTACTGACGGGAACTTCTCTGTATTTTGATTAAATAAAACTACAAAAGTCCGTTGTGAGAGAACAGTTCATCCAAGTTACTTGGATCAAGAATCTTTACTTTGTAAGCAGAGATTTTTGATTTTGACAGTGCCATCTGATTTCTTCTTTTTAATATATCTTGACAGATGCTGCACATGTTATGTGGTTTGAGAAACTTCACATTTGGCTCCTTTTTGTAGAGAAGAATGTTATCTATCCACTGATAGTCCTCAATGAGCTTAGTAGCAGCGCTAAGAATATTGCTAGTCCAAAGAAACTGGATACTGAGTAAGTATAAAAGGCTATCAAGTAATCTTGAGTATGTCTGCTGTGGTGGAAAATTAAATAGTGACTTCAATGGGAAGACAGAATACCATAACGGTATTGTCTTAAGAGTAAGACAAGGAATAAATAAAGCTTTTCTTTATTGAAAAACCCTTGTAAAGCTGACTTAAACTGTTTGGAGTATTACACTAGAAACCCCCACGAAGATAAATCATTCAACTCCTAGCATATCCTGTGATGATTGCATGTTGTGGAATTACATAGTAGTGTGATAAGTTTGCTTGTTGAGCTTCAGAGTCTATAATATGATTATCCAGATGGCAAGTTCAAGATATGTTCTGGTGTTTTATCAGGTGTAAATTTATCAGGTGTTTGTTCCCTGACTCTGTGTCAGGGCTTGCAGCCCTCTGTAGCTTTCTTCTCTCATCAAGGAATTCCCTAGGCCTCCTAGCCCCTAAGTATAATCCATATCCAGATGGAATTGCACACTGCTTCTTAAACTGAGTCTTAGTTATAATCCCTTGAGCACTGTATCTGTCTCAGCTAATGATAGCTCAATAATAGGCCCTGCATTTTTTGTCTCCAAGAAAGAGTAACCAGGTTTTTTTTTTGGATTTGAAGTTCTATTCATTTAGAACAAAAGAGTATAAATATTGAAACAAAATGGAAAATATATTGGGGGGCAAGTTGTTAGATAAATTTTTAGGGGGTGGCGTGGCTTCTTTGGCTTTCTTAATTTTAATCCCTGCATCTAGTAAGTCCTTGCTTTGGCTTCCGTTGTCACTGTCTCTACAAGACCTTTGGGAGGAGTATTGCCGTTATGTTACTTTAACTTCTTTTTTTAATAACCCTTTGATAGGTCAGTTGCTATGTCTGAAAAAAATTGCAGTTTCCTCAATGGAAATTAGAGCAGTGTAGTCATGCAGGAAGTGATAATCCAGTGTTCATTAACATCCTCTTGATGATTAAACTAGCATTTTTGCATTTCAGTATTCATAACCTAAATTAAAGACCGGGTTTCTCTTCAGAGTACAAGGATATTTCATCTCTTAATTTTTTTTTTCAGTGGCACACTTAGAAATAATGCTAATTCTTGAACATTGATTGGCTTGAGAATACTAATGAAAAGACTTAGATAGTAACCTTTAAAAAAAAAAAAAACCTGAAGTTGTCTTTAAAAAACCAACAAACCAATAACACCCCTCCACCTCCTCCTCCACTTCCAAAAGCAAACCCAAATCAAAGTTTGAAGAGATTGGTATTGCTTGACAGCAACAACTTAAGTAGTCTTTGAACCCCATTCAGATAACAGGTAATAACTGTTTTGTGTGACTTCCTTACACAGGTTGGGTGCTTTAATGATCACAATAGCTGGCTTGAAGTTACTGCGTTCATCATTTAGTAGCCCAACGTGCCAGTATGTCACTGTTATTTTCACAGTGCTCTTCTTTACTTTTGATTACAAAAGTTTTACTGAGACCATGCTGCTAGATCTCTTCTTCATGTCCATACTCTTCAGCAAGGTAACTTTCAACTCTATTTTTAGGTGTTTCAGTTCATCCAAAGGGGGAAACAGATGGATAGTCCTATCTGATAGGTAATCTTGCAGATTCACAGTCTTTTGTACTGTAATAGATATGGTGTAAGGCAACTAAGGTTTCTCTTTCCCAAAGCATTTATGTTGGCTTGAGAGACTTTAGGTAACTTTCTAAACATCTCCTGAGTTTGTATGTAGAAGAATGAAGTGCATATTATGTTACTTGCTTTTATAGTTACATCCTTTTTCTAAGTCTCAAAGCTTCTAGTAGAACAGTAAGAACGCTAGGATGACCAGTAAATTACTCAGGATGCAAAACATGTTGATTCTTAGCCAAAACACTGAATTGTTTTTCTTTTTTTTTCCCCTTTAGCTTTGGGAACTCTTTTATAAATTGAGATTTGTATATACCTACATTGCTCCGTGGCAGATCACATGGGGGTCTGCCTTCCATGCTTTTGCCCAGCCCTTTGCTGTGCCACGTATCCTTTGAAAATGCAAACTTTTTCCTGAAGTTGTGTATTTATAACTTCTGAGTACTGCGTTATAATGGATTCTGTGTTATGGGGTAAAACTACTAAAGGAACAGGTTTGTCTAGTGAGTATTGACAAAGAAACTGTGCATACTTTCTGCCTTGTTACAGTGCTATGAATTATACAGTAATGGTAGGATTAGAATCCTGACATGAAAGAAGAGTGGACCAGAATTAATCTGAAAATCACACAGCTTTTCTTTTGGTAGTCATTCCCTTTTACAGGAGTCACTAATTATGGTTTTAGTCCTTGGGTTTTGCGTTTTGTACTTCTGTAGGCTGGTCTGAATAGAGTTTTGAGTTAGTATTCTTGATAAAAGTTTTGGGAATGGCTGTCATATCTAGTGCTGGGTTTTCATCTATTTCTGTTCTTAAAACCAGAAATAATCCCCTTATTGCTGGAAATACTACAAACATGCTCTGCTGCACAGAAATTTATAGAGAGCTTGTTTTGTTCTTCATTGGTGTTGCTGTCTGTATTGAACACTATCACAGAAGCTAAAGAAAAGTAGTTGTTGCTTTGCTTTCCTTAATTCTCTTATCCTACAGATTCTGCCATGTTGTTTGTCCAAGCAGCTGTGTCAGCTTTCTTCTCTACTCCACTGAATCCTTTTCTGGGAAGTGCAATATTCATCACTTCATATGCCAGGCCTGTCAAATTCTGGGAAAGAGACTACAAGTAGGTGAAATAATGAAGTTTAAAAAACCTTGTTTTTAATAGTGTAAATGTGTCTAAAGTGTTGGTTTGGGGGTTTTGTTTGTTTGGGTTTTTTTAACTTGCCAATTTCTGTTAATTTTTTTCCCTCAAAGGAAACTAGTATACAGCACTGGAAGTTTTCTCTGAACTTTTTTCTGAAATACTGTAGCAGCTGTTTTTTACATTAGGAACATTTGCTTCAGCTGCTTAAGTAATTTCTACTTAGAGGTATGCCATCCTGGTGATTTTAAACATAGAATTTATGGTATTGTGAAGTGCAGTTTTAATCAAAAAGTGAGTTTATGTGTAAAAAGGTTTTGGGGAACAGCTTGTAGGTGTATTTTACCTGTGTTCATTGGGTTTTTGCTCACAGCAAAACTGGCTAAACTTAATATAAAAATCTTTTGAAGTAAGTATTTTTTTTTGTTCAAGGTGGGATCAGTAGTAAAAGAATCTTCAGATGAGATTATGCTTCCTTTTGTTTTGTTTCTCTTAAGTTCCCTATTGCTGATAGAGTATTAGACCAATAAAATATTGTATAAACAGCGTAGAGCAAGTTCAATGGATATCTCTGGTATTTATTATTTCCCTTCTAACATTATAATAGTTGAAATGCAATGTTCCAAATCTCAGATTAAAGCATTGTGGTTGTAATTTCAGACAACGAAAGAACTGTCTAAAAATTAGTATATCACTAAAGTCTACTGAAATATTAGTTGTGCTAATTTAATTGTTCTTAAGTTTTTCTCATATCTAAACCTTTATGATATCTATCTAAGAAAATATATGCACTTTTATCTAAAGTGCAAGATTATGGCCGTTTACTGTGGACAAACTTTATTAGGCATTATAATGCTATCATAGGTAGAAAATACTTTTACACATGAGAAGAGTGCCAAATATGCATGTGAAATTATTTTAAAATAACTTTTTGAAACTATTTCAATGGGAATATTTAACACTGTGTTAGAATTTTCTTTCCAGAGACATTCTTACAGTACTATATTTTGTATTAAGTATGCTTTACTTTATTCTTTCAGCACAAAACGTGTGGATCATTCAAATACTAGACTGGCTTCGCAGCTTGATCGGAATCCAGGTAGCTCTCCTAGTCGGATTTTGGTAGTTGGTTTGCAGTTTTTTTGGGGTTTGGTTTTTTTGCAGGGGGGGTGGGGTTGTTTGGGAAGTGGGTTGGTGGGGTTTTTTTCGTTTGTTTTTTTTTTGAGGGGTGACTTTTCTTAGAGTGGCTTTTTTTTCAGATGTAAATGGCTTTTATCAATAGAATTCATGATCAGCTTGCCCTCTGATCTTGTCCAGCTGTGCCCAACCTCTCTGTTGCTCTGTCTACTGTTATTATTTTCTTCCACCATCTCTCTTGCTTAATTCTTTAGGCTCTCCCATAAGTTTTGTTGATTTCACTCTTAAGTTTGTGTTCCTGCTTTACCTTTTTATTTATAATTGTTGTATGCATTTAAACTTTTTTTTGCTTTTTATTCTTGAGTAATTAAAAAATTGCCAAGTATTATTTGAGGATCTCTCAATACCATGGTGATGAGACCAGTACAACAGACATTACCAAGATGTCTGTGCTCCTTTGATTTTGCACTTTATTATCTTAAATAGGTTGATGGGAGATGCATGAGTGGAACTGAAGGAATAATTTGGAAAATGGAGGAGTGGCTAGGAAAAAATTTGCTTTGAAATACAAATGTCACTTGGCATTCATTTGGAGTAGTTGTCCCTTAAAAAAGGGGAAGTGAGGGGTAGAGTAGGACCTTGGAACAGCATTGCTGTTAAGAAAAACATAGGATTCAATGTGAAGTAATAATTGACCTTCAATCGTGATGTTTTTCTGCAGTTTCAGATAACCTAAATCCAATCTTCCTGCAGGTTCAGATGATAACAACCTGAATTCTATCTTCTATGAACATTTAACCCGTTCCCTTCAGCACAGCTTATGTGGAGACTTGTTGTTGGGTCGCTGGGGAAACTACAGTACTGGGGACTGCTTCATCCTAGCCTCTGACTACCTCAATGCACTAGTACACCTTATAGAGATAGGAAACGGCTTGGTCACCTTCCAGCTGAGGGGGCTTGAATTCAGAGGTGAGTGTCCTAGACTTCCTTAACTGTCTGCACTACAAAGCAGGCTTCTGCTTTGGAAACGGAAGTGATTTTCAGTTCTATCCTGTTAATAAATTGCTTTGAAAATGGGCTGCAGGGCCTCTTGATGCTCCTGTCACTTGATGCTAAGTCGCTCTTTCAATTTTAGTGCAACATGGCTACCATAATTACTTGTTAGAGAAACCTAACTAAAATGGGATCCTAGAGTGATAAATTAAGCTATCTAAATCTTTTGTTTGTTGGCAGATAGTTCACTTAGTGTTAAAATAATTTAATGGGAAATAGGTTGAATTTTAAAGTCTTCTAAACACAAGTTCACATTAAAGGAATCAAATAAAGCGTTCAACTCTTTCTTCTTTCCTCTGTTTTCTCCTAAGGAACTTACTGTCAGCAACGAGAAGTAGAGGCCATCACTGAAGGTGTAGAGGAAGATGAAGGTTTTTGTTGCTGTGAACCAGGCCACCTCCCTCACATGCTTTCCTTTAATGCTGCCTTTGGGCAGCGTTGGCTGGCTTGGGAAGTGCTTGTAACCAAGTATGTGCTGGAGGGTTACAGCATCACTGACAACAGTGCAGCTTCCATGCTTCAAGTCTTTGATCTCCGGAAAATTCTCACCACTTACTATGTGAAGGTATGGTTTGGGTCAGTGCAGCCTGTGGAGGGAGGCAGGCTGGGTTACGCCTGGGAACTGCATAATGTCTTGAGCTCATAGTGTCTGTCAAATGAGGATCACAGGGTGCAGTAATTACAGATGCAGGAACACCTTCTTCAAAGGAGGACAGAGTTGGTTGTACGGATAGTGACACAGTACTCTGGTGCATGAGCAGGGCAACGACCCTGTAGTCTAGATCAGAGAGAGGACACCTCCCAGCTGAAGCTGGAATAGAAACTTTAAAACTGTTACCCAAATCCAATAGCTGTGTTGTAAATGAAATGTTGGGTAGTTTGTTTCTTTAGAGAAAGCCGAGCTGCTTTGGTCTTTATAAGCTGTCCAAACCCATCTTTGGTTCTTAAAAAAGAAACAAGCCCTCTCCTCCAGTTTTAAGAGGACTGTAGGCCTCAGATCCTTTCAGATAATTTTTGTACTAATTGAGATCTTTCATAAGCTACTCTTTTTCTGAGAGCTGAAAATTTTCAGGTTAAAATATTTCCAAGATACTTATTCAGAGAGGTACACAAGTTGTGTTCCCTAGCACAGGGGTCTTAAACTGTTTTGTGTTTCAGCTTTTTTTTAAATTTAGAAATCTTTAGAAATTCAGTCTCTAATCTGAGAGAATTAGAATCTCAGAAATCTAAGTCTCCATGTTAACTAGATAAAAATTTCTATGTATTTGTTTTGTGCAAAAATTTCAGTGAGGGTCCTATGCCATCCTTTTTTCCTTTCCTTATTCCTTCAGTGTAGGCTTCAGAAATCCTGACAGTTTTTGAAAAATACTCCTATACACCACCTGTATTGTGTTTTCTGTGCAAATCTGTTGCAGCTGTGAGGTATATAAATGCTACTGTGTATCAGTTTTGTTCAGTGTCAGGAAAATAATGCAAATAACTTGGAACAAATGAGATTGCTGACTGTGGTTTTTTTAATTGCAATACTGACTCATATTTTTAACTGCTACTGTTTCAGGGAATCATCTATTATGTCACAACATCCCCCAAGCTAGAGGAATGGTTAGCTAACGAGACAATGCAGGAAGGACTGCGGCTGTGCACGGACCGCAATTATGTGGATGTAGACCCAACGTTTAACCCCAATATTGATGAGGATTATGACCACCGTCTGGCAGGGATCTCAAGAGAGAGCTTCTGTATGATATATTTGAACTGGATAGAATATTGCTGCTCTCGAAGAGAAAAGGTGAGTATGTGAGGAAAGCTATTCACTATTCTAGGATGCTGTTACTTTTTTCCTGTTGTGTTGGCTTACAGATGGTTTTAATGCTGATTTTTAGAACAGGTATATATAATTAAAGTATTTTGATTGAAATGGTTTTGATCTTCCAGTTTTGAGATGTGAATTTAATAAATTCTGTAAGTAGTGTATAGCTTAACCAGTTCATTAACGAATTTTATTTGCCAGCTCAAATCAACCAGTTGAATCTTAGATATTTATCTACATGCAAAAGGGTGTGTCTGCAGAATTGATGTTTCGTACTTAGTGTTCACAAATCAACCCTAACTTTCATAAAAAAGCACCAAAACGAGAGTCCCTAAAACCCAAGATACCTGTTGCCAGCTTATAAGACTTACTCCTTCTTTCTCAGTGATCACACTGCACCATTCCTTTGGACCACTGGAATTGTTGGCTCATGAAAGCGATCATCCTTTTTCAGCCTTTTCTTCTTTCCACAATCCTTCCACCTTTTAAATACGAATGTTAGTACGTTTGTAGAAGAATGCCCTGACTTCTTACTGTTTACAAAATAACTGTGTGGTGTAGTCAAATTAGTGTTGCCTTTGAGAATAAGCAAAAATTGATTGAGATTGAAGGGACAGGAATATAATGGGAATTTATGTGTTTAATGAAGGATCTGAGACTTAAGAGTACAGTTTTGCTTTGGAGGTAAAAGATCAGTTAGAAGCCCATTTTAACAGGGGTAAGACTTAAAGTCCTGTGGTCAAACAACAGCCAAAGAAAATTATTTCCCTCCCAGAAATGAACATGAAATATTTTGCATATGTATTGAAAATCAGATTTAATCACTTAATTGAATGGTGCTGTTTGCTAGGGCATTATACACCCTGGCTATACCACTGGCTTTGAGCTGAGGGCAAGTCTCCCCTAACTAACCCCTTGACTAAAGCTGTAGTCCAGGGAAGTTCTCAGGTAAATCAGGCTTAAATACTCCTAACCAGTGATAATCCACTATATTCACTGAAAATATTTTTGTCTAAACCCCATAATGTTGCTAATCAGCAGTTTGCCTACAAGATACATGTACCCATGGGGAATGTAGCATACATCTGTTAAGCTTACAATTTGTCTTATTTCAAATAATATGCGTGTTTGCCTTTATGAATATTCTTAGGTACTTATAGAACTCCTGCTCAGACTTTGAATCTGAAATGGTTTTTTAAGAGTAACTGCTGTGGTAGGTACATACACACACTTGAGAACTGCTATGTTTGGGCCTTTTTCCTCCTTCTGACAGTATCTTTTTTCAGTGACCATTTCTTTATTCCATTCACCTAACTTTTTTTTGTTGTTGTTGTTATTACAAGCCACTGGATTCAAGTAAAGACTCACCCCTAGTGACATTGTGTTACGGACTGTGTGTTCTGGGGCGGAGAGCATTGGGAACAGCTTCACATCATATGTCTAGGTAATAAAATGTTGCCGTAAGCTTCCTGTCCTCAAAATCCCTCTGGGTTCTTAGATTGGGCTTTAGATAAGTACCTTTTCTTAGAAGAAATTGGAAATTAATGTCGTCTTTCCTTTAACTGGGCAGATTTGCTATGTAACTTGTCTTCATTACACCAGCCAGTGAAATGTAACTAAAGAAAAACAAATGAGGGAGAACTTGAATTTCAGCATATTGTTTTATTGAACTAATTCAAGGTGGGAATTCTGGTATGGATAAGGACCAGTTATAACCAATGGAAAAATAAAACAAGAACTGATTGAGTTCTGAAAGTAAGCTCCATTTCCTGCACCAAGTAGATGTCCTATAAGGAAATAAAGGGACAAAGAGGAAAGTTTCTTAAAATGAAAAACTGATATGCCATGGTGGATGTTAGATGAGACCGTTGTGATAAGTGTCATGGTTTAGCTGACTCTGTGGCAAGCAGTTGTGTTTTGTACAAATTTTCAGCTCAATTCTGTTTTCATATGGCAACTTCCTTGCAGACTGACAGCCTCAACTTTAGAAAGCAAATATAAAATACAGCTATAAGGTTCAGGAAATCACAAGGTGGTGGCTTAAAAAGAAGTGTAATTGAGTGTGGAAGCTATTGGTCGGCTGAGTGCTGACTATAAAACTTGTTCTACTTCGCTTTCAGGGCAACTGTTGATTAATTCTTCTAAGTACCAGCCAATTGCCTCTTGCAGGTTGTGCAGATATGGAGTTGCAAGATTCATTAGAGGATATTTGATTTTTCACTCTTAAGTTAGCTTAGTAATTGAAAACAGTGCCTTTTAAGCATGAAGTTGACAAGATTTTTATTTTGGACTAAAGCATGGACAACTGAAGTTGCATACCCTCTTTAACTGGTCCGTTGTGTTACATACCCTGAAAAGTTTTCCCTTTAAAAATCTTCAGAATGAAATCAGGCACTCCTCATGGTGTTTCTGTTTACTTTAGTCCATGTCAATAGTCTGTTGCATGTATAGTTTGTTCATTACCTGTTCAGTGCAGGTAGACATCTAATGTACCAAATTTTTTTACACACACGTTTTCCCTGTCTTATCCTGTAGCTTACTTTGGTGGAGAAGAATTGTGTGCCTTTCTGTGCACGTCAGTATGTTCTGTTCTTTTCAGTAATGATAACTATGGATATGTTTGTATTTCTGTTAATAATTGAGCTGTTTTCATGTTTTTTCCCCCTCAACAGTAACCTGGAATCCTTCTTGTATGGCCTGCATGCCCTGTTTAAGGGTGACTTCCGTATATCTTCAATTAGAGATGAATGGATCTTTGCTGACATGGAATTGCTGAGGAAAGTAGTGGTTCCTGGAATACGGATGTCGCTGAAGCTACATCAGGTGAGAGATTACACAGAAAGAGGTGTCCATTTTTTTATTTCTGTGCATTTTTTCTTTTAAAACTAAGTGGCTGGGAGAGAGGAAAAAGAGGATGAGAATAAAAGGACTGTGATAGAAATTGACAACTGAAAACGAGGGAGTATCATGTCTTGTCCTTTGATTTATTATAGCTTTTATGGAAGGTGATACAGAAGAAAAGGGAATGTTTATGCTCAGAGCTTGAAAATTACATTAACTGTAGATCAGAGAACATGTCAAGCATTGTTTCATACCTATCTGGAAATTTCCCTTATGAACAACTTCTCTGATATTTTCCCTCTCTCTTCCCTCCCCACACATATGTAATAGGCTTAAAAGGTTATGCATTCAAAGCTGCACAGTCCTCTCCTCCAGTGGGAGTTGTTTTTCTTGTTCTTCTTACTCTGAAGTGTTGTAATCACAGGTTTCAGGTGAGAATGAGAAGGTTGCTTTTCAATAAGCTGAAATTAGAGTTTGTCTTCGTAGTGAAGTGCACGTGAAAATGAACAGTCTTCAATTCTGTCCAGTGCATGTATAAATTCAGCAAGTACAAGGAAACATGTTCTTAGTGATAAGCAGACTGGAAGGGGGGAGAAGTGTTGGTACTCAAGAAGAATAGATTGCTTGAAAATCATAATAAGTAAACAAATCGTAGTTGCAGTTTAAAAATTATTAGTTTCTTTTTTTGCCTTCATTGCAGAGTCTGGAGTCCCCCAAAACTAGCAGTGATTGAATTAACTCATTCATGTAACACAAACTCTCTGAATTTAGCAGAATGTGTGTGTTGGGAGTACATACAGCAAAGCAGAATAATTACAAAATCATTGTTGAAACCAGCAGTAGTACCACTTCAACAACTCTAAGCATTCTCAGAGGGTTACTGTGCAGAATGGGTTTGATTGAAGTTAGAGAATGAAAAGTGAGAAAAATACTGATCATGCTAACAGCGAAAAAATTGAAGTTCTGAACATTATTGTATTAATCTATGAAAGATGATTTTGTTCACTTGCAGTGCATGAACATACCCAGGCTTCAATCAGTGTGGAAATTTAGCTATTAACCACAATCCTTTTTTAACCAGAAAGTAATGTTACCCAATACTGAATTGAACCTTGCAAGCTTTGTGTTTATCTGATTGGCAGTAATTTAAGTTGTCTTGATAGTATCTGATGCTGAAAAAGTTTGTCATCAAGTATTAATGTGAACTTTTTAATAGTAAATATTGTTTTTCTTCTTATTGCTGTTTTCATATATAGTACAGTCTCAGTGAATAATCTGTGCTTTACTTAAGTGTGTTTTACAGTTGGAGGCTTGTGAATAAGAAGAGAAGCTAAAACTAAAAGGCTTCTGCCAACGGTATAAATAGATATAAATCTAGTGTAAAATTCACCTAGAAAATTACTTGAATCAGTGACAGTCAGGTCTTTCCAATCATTTTGTTTTAAGTTAAAAAAAGAAGCAAACACAAGCAAACAGAACGAATCTGTTGTAAAAGAAATTATCTTTAACAGTGTTCTAAAGTAGGTATTTGATACTTTTGATGGCTAACTTTGTATAATGCACTGATCATTTCAAAAGTTTGAGGTGTGAAATGTTCTATTTTTATATGTAGTTACATCTGAAATGTTAATCATACCTTATTGTACATGTATTATTGGAAACAGGATCACTTCACTTCTCCAGATGAATATGATGATCCTTCTGTCCTTTATGAAGCTATAACAACCCATGAAGAAAATCTAGTTATAGCACATGAAGGGGACCCTGCTTGGCGGAGCGCAGTTCTTTCCAATTCTCCGTCCCTTCTTGCTCTGCGTCACGTGATGGATGATGGCACCAATGAATATAAAATCATTATGCTCAATAAGCGCTATCTCAGTTTCAGGGTCATTAAGGTAAGCTTTGTGTACGTTTCACAATGTGACAGCAAGTTGTGGTGTATTTTAATAACTGTACTGAACTGCTGCTTCAACTCAAATCTTTACTGTTTTGTTATTAATAGGGCTGGTTCATCTCATACAGTGCAAGTATTGTATCAGAAAATCAGTTCCTTCTCACTTAAAATGTTATTTTTAATCCTATTCTTAGATTTGTTTATCCTCACTGTTGCAGCCTGCATCCCTAAGTTCAGCCTGCTAAAGAACTGCTAATGAATGCGTGCAGTTCTGCCGTGCAATACTGCATATGCTCACAAAGGCTTTGGTATAACACAGCAGTCACCACACGCTCTCATTGCTTCACTCTCTGACACAGCCTCTCTACTTGGCTTTTGCAGGTGAATAAGGAGTGTGTGCGTGGCCTGTGGGCAGGACAACAGCAGGAGCTTGTTTTCCTGCGTAATCGTAATCCAGAAAGAGGAAGTATCCAAAATGCTAAACAAGCTCTGAGGAACATGATCAACTCCTCTTGTGACCAGCCAATTGGATACCCAATCTATGTCTCACCTTTGACTACTTCCTATTCAGATAGTCACGAACAGCTAAAGGACATTCTTGGTGGAGCCATCAGCTTAGGAAACATCAGAAACTTCATAGTGTCTACATGGCACAGGTGGGCTGAGGAAAGGGGTTCTCATTAGTATGTGTTCATGCTCTCATATTCCATTAGCTAGTCTTGTACAGGCCCAACACAGCATAAGTTATAATATTCAGCCACATAAAAATAAATCAGTCTTGACTTTTATTTTAGGCACATCAGTAGCATATGGCAACTGCTTTGGTACAGGATTAATCTCTAAGGCTGAGTAATACACCACAAACTATGTAAATGAGAGCTCAGAGGAAACAGGACAAAGTCTAGATGCAGGAACTGCAACTTCAGGTCTAATGTTAGGTCTGATAATGAGACACAATGCAACTTCTGTACTGGTTTTTTTTCAGTACCGTTGCTTTTGCAGTCCATAATGCCATCTTTACAGAATCAGGACTGTTTGGTAGGGTTCCTGTTTGGCAAATATTTAGCCTGAAAATACCCATATTAATGTTGTTGGGGCGTGCTCATACACAGTTAGGCAAGCTTTAGCTGTTGTTCAAAATCGCTAAGTGCTTATATGTTATATATGCTTATATGTTATAATGCTTAATATTAGCACCAGAACAAGGAACTAGAATGATAATATAATAATTTCTCCTCATGACCCCTGGGTAATCCAGTACAAACTCCTGCTGTGCTGTGTTTTATAGGCCATGGAAACTTATACTGTACTTCTGGCCCTCTATGACAGTGGCTCCAGATGCAACAGTGGCCAGCTATGTGGCATTCAGAAATGTGTGTCCCAGTTCTTACTAGTTCCAGGAGCTGGTGCCAAAGACTGAACAGTCCTGTAGCTGTTCTGATGGTCATATTTATCTTAAGACACCTACAGCACATCAGAACTGAACATGCTGCTTCACCCAGAGTGCCAAAAATGCCACATTTACCACAGTCTGTGGTGTTTGTCTCCTATTGCCATCGGCTTGTCCAAGTTCATAGAATAACAGGTGAAAGGATGACACACAACGGTATTTGAATCCAAGGTGTTTATGCTTCAGGATTCTGGATCCTGGGACAAAAAAAAAAATTGGAAAGGAGTGCTCAGTGTACTTGAGTGTGACAGAAAAGAGAAATAAAAAGTAGGAATTGAAGGGAGAAGGAAATGTGCTGTGGTTTTTGTGTCCATTTAAAGTTTATTAGTGTAAACAATGTGGTGAAGAAAAAGTGTGGTTATGTACACTGGAAAATGGTGGCTAGCCTGCTGCCTGAATATTCAGTATGTGCTTCAAACAGTTGTGAGTGCATTACTGAAGGTAACAGAAACCAAATATATTAAAAATCCAGCATTCTTCCCTTGCTAGTCTGTGTAGACAAAGATTTTGCAGTGTAACAGTTATACATGACTGGTGTGTTAAGTGGCGTAAGTTTTACTAAACTGTCCCAAAATAACCAGGATGTTCTTATGAGCATTTTAGAGTCAGAATTTTTTATCACTTTATTGTACTTCAGAGGTGGCATAGTTTTTAAAAAGCTATTTTCTATGAGCATTTGACTTGTCATAAATAACTGTAATTGAATAGCTGTCATGAAGAAAATCTCAATCTCTTAAAAAGAAGTGTTTATATTTGCAAAGCATATCCTGAGAAAATAAAGTCAACTGGTTTTAGGAAGTACTGTGGATTGTGCTGAGTAAAGCCTTTTGCTTGTCATGGAGCATTTCTTTGAATCCTAATGATTCGAAGGCCTGCCTTAATGTTTGAATTGCATTGTGTTTCCAGACTAAGGAAAGGCTGTGGAGCTGGCTGCAATAGTGGTGGAAATATTGAAGATTCAGATGCTGGAGGTGGAGCTTCTTGCACAAGTAACAATGCAACTATCAATGAGTCACAGAGCAGCATGTCACAAGGAGGAGGGAATGCACCTACAGGGCAGGGACCTGGAGCAGTACAGCACCCTCCTGTTGCAGCTCATCCCACAACTTTTCCTGCAGCTCATCCACCAACTCATCCCTCCACTCTGGGTAAAGTTAAAACAAAGAAACATCTTCATACAAGTTCAAATCTGTAGCCAGAACAGGCCTTTCAGCTCTTTGGCCTAAGTTAAAAGAAAAAGCAAACAAAAGTGATGTGATTTTATGTTGTGTTAAGAGCTGCTGGATTCATCTCAAACTACAGTACTGTTTTATGCAATACAAGGTTCCCAAACAGATCTGATCAATAGGGGTATAGTTGTGCTGGCAGAATAGATTAAATAACTTTTTATATCAGGTTTCTACAGACTGGATCTCTTCGCTTCTGTTGTATTGTCTGCAAATGCTGAACTCGTTGTTTTTTGGAATGTTTATATTTCTTATTTATACAGTGAAACAAATTCTCTTATTTGCACAGTATTCTAGCTCAATTTGTCCAAGGGTCCATAGTGATCTGTAGTTAAGGAGGTGAGAAACACTGAAGCTGAGAAAAAGTCTTTCAAACACTGCCTTTACTCACAAAGAAAATACGCATGTATGTAGTTGAATGAACTTAATGAGGTCTATCAGCTGAGGACAAGTATCTGCAAATATTAGTAGAGGAAAAGCAATTACACCGATGCTCATGAACTGCAATTTCTGGTTTTAACTTTAGGTGTATTAAATTCTGAACTTGTTTTAAAACAGCTTTTGTTCTAACAAAATTTTCTGACCCTAACTTTGAATGTGTAGTCAAGCATATTAAGAAAGAATAGTCAGTATTTTGAAACATGGGCATCTGTACCTGCCTTATTGCCTTAAGTATGGTAAACTAAAGTGTTAATATTAAGTAAGAAATTGTTAATGCAGAAAGTGCAGGACTGAAGCATTTTTCAAGGTACTTCTCTGATAGGGATTGTGAATTGAACAGAATATGAAGTTCTGAGATAAGATGAATGGAATGTATTGAAATGTTCTGCTATATGAGATGCAGCAGAGATCTTCTGCAATACATCTGTTTCAGATGATGTTGGTTAGACCAATCAGTTTTTGTATATCTGTGCGCTAAAACATTTGTGTGTCGGCAATCTATTGCGTGTGGGAGGCTTTATCAAACTTTCCTGATTCTGTATCTTTTACTTTTAGGCACCAGTCACAGCTCTCACTCTGTGCAGTCCAGCCTTGTCAGACATTCCCCTGCCCGTGCCTCAGTAGCTAGCCATTCATCCTATTGCTACGGCAGCCGTCATTCATCTCTCCGCACATCCACAACAGGCTTTGTGCCTTGCCGGCGCTCCTCCACCAGTCAGATATCCCTTCGTAACCTCCCATCCTCCATCCAGTCCCGCCTATCTATGGTGAACCAAATGGAACCTACTGGCCAGACTGGGGTCAGCGTGCAGCATGGACTGCCCTCTTCTAGCAGCTCCAGCCAAAGCATCCCAGCCTGTAAACAGCATGCCCTTGTGGGCTTTCTAGGCACAGAAGGAGGGAGTAATGCAGCTGAAACTCAGTCAGGTGGCAATGCAAGCCCTGCAAATCAAATGCAAGCCAAAAAGGATGATGTTATTTACAGAATCCAGGTGAATAGTCTAGAAGAAGAAGTTAACCGATGTTTCCGTGTTCTTTTATTCGTTGTTCCTTTGTATGGTATTGAAATTGCTACTTAAAAAGACGCATTCTGGAATATCTGGTATACAGTTTCTGCGCAGTTATGTTTGGAGAATTAATGTAAAGAAAAGGTTTTCTGGACAAGCAGCCTTCCTGCATGCTCCTTGTTTACATTATTTTTGTTTTGCTGTAATTGACCTCTGAGAATGTCAGTGGAACTCAGTTCCACTTCATACTTAGTTTACCTTTTATACATTATAGTAGGTAAAGCTAAACAGCTTCATTTGCAGGGTAGAAAGCTTTTTTGTTTGAAGCCAAGTAGATTTTCCACAAAAGTAAAGGTAAAAATACTTGCTTTCACTTTCATATGTATTTTATTCTTTGGTTATATCCACTTCAGGGTTTACTGAGCAGCAAACAGTATGCTATTGACTAAGTTAATCATGGCAGCCTTACTTGTTTTGTGAAAATCCGGAAATCTGTATTCTTGCTTTCTTAGCTTTTATTAGCCCCACATACATGTCTTTGGCATTGTATTAGTGGGAAACCTCAAGAAGTGTATTTAAGAGGTTAGATCATAATAAACATGTTTTCATGGCTGATACCACCTCAGTTTAGAGTAATCATTAGTAAATTGCATCATAGTGGGCAAAGTTAAATTAATTTTTCAGGTCTGTGCTTAGTAGTTTTTGTTTGCAGGCAAGGGCCCTTTTATGAAGCTGCTTACTAATCCTCTGTGTGAGGAGGATAAATTGGACATGTGCCCTTGGATAGTGGACATTATGGAGTTCTCTCTGTCCTTAAATAGGAAGAACTTTTCAGGAGTTTTCTCCTGCTTGCCCTATGGAAAGGCCAGTTTACTTCAAAACACAGAGTGGGTCTCAACTAACCGTGCTAGTAGATAAATACTACTTCTGCCTAACAAAGAATTCCCCGAGACCATGTTTCTTAAGATATTCTGTAAGAAGTAATGAGCCGATTTTAACAGCTCATCATCACTTAACTTTTCCCTGCTACTAGACTGTGTGCTGCCAATGCTTATGTTGTGCCAGCTCCCCAATCCTGCCATGAGCTAGTATAACTGAAAGAAGTGGGGAAGGGAACCAGAGCTGTTGCTTCAGTGAACTGGCATACTGTCAGCTGTGTCTGAAACCACAGCATCATTTCCAAATTCAGTGCTGTTTGGGCTTGGAGAGCCTGGAGCTCGAGTTTCCAACCTTGAAATTGGTCAGAAATCAATTTCAGTGGGTTGAAGTCCGTTATCTGGAATTTCGCAAAGGTTACAGTATCTGTTTCTTTAAAATTTTGGCTGAACTAACAGTCAAAACTCAATTCCTACTTATAGTTAATGGATCCCAGTCAAGTACTGGAAGGGATCAACGTGTCAAAAAGGAAAGAGCTGCAGTGGCCAGATGAGGTGATACGGCTAAAAGCTGGAAGAAACAGCTGGAAAGACTGGAGTCCTCAGGAAGGCATGGAAGGCCATGTAAGTGTTGCTTAGAAGTTGACAAGCTAACTTTAAAAAAAAGGCAGTGTCTTGATTCTGTGGCAGTCTGCCAATATGTCAATGCCAAAGATCGATGTAGTGCTTAAGTTAGATCAGCACCTGTCCTCAAAATCACTGTTGCTCTAAGAGCAGGTCTAGAATCCTAATTTGAAGCAGAGGGATATTTCTGCAACTCTGTGCAAAAGATGCAAGATGATGTTTCAGATGTTGTCAGCCACCTCTCCTTCCTTGCCTTCTTTCAGCTCTTGTCATGATCAATCAGGCATTGCTCTCATTCATCTGACCTTCATTTTCCTTTCTTTAAACTGTCAATCCTTGAACAAATAAGGAAGATCAATTTACTAACAAGTCCTTAATTGAAAGATTAACAGTATTTGCTTTTAAATTATTCTGATCAAAATAGAGCCAAATAAGATTGTCTTTAGATGTCTCTTTATTATATAATAGGTACGTGATAGGTGTTTGCTTTCCTTTAAGAAGGAAATCTGTTCTAACTAAAACTTGTGAAAGCCCATGACTTGAAATTCTGTCTCTCTTTTCCCTAGGGATATTACATCTGCATTTCACAAAAATTCACTGCATTGGCTAGAAAACTTACCTCCCAATTTAAGCTCCTTTTATGAGCAAAAACCCCAGTGTGGTCTTTGAAGCTTTTTGATTTTTACTGGGGTGTACTTTTTTTTTTTAATATCTTGATGTTTATAAAGATACTCCAGTATTCTTTCAGTGATGAGAGGGAAGAGTCACTGACACTGTGTCTGCATTGGTTCATCAATAAAACTGTGTTTTCATTTGGAATATATTTCTTTGACTGCTTTCCTCAGTTGGAGGCATTATTTATAAATTGCGTTTAGGGACAGATTTTGCCATTTGAAAGTCCACATCACTGTGGATATATGTGCAAACTTCAGGTAAGAAATGGAGATATGCCAGTAACACAGTGTATGCTGTATCTACCTTGCTATTATATCTACATGAAGAAAGGGCCCTGGAAACTCAATTATTCATGGAAGGAATCCATCAGAGTTGACAGTTGACAATTAGGACAGTAGGGTTATGTTGTAGGTAACACCTGTGAGTAAAATGCTGTTGTAAACACTCACAGTTGTATTGGGTTTAGAAATACTGTTGCAGATCAAGAATGTTGTAAAGATGGTGAATATAAAGGGTTATACTGAAACTTGTCCTCTTGCCTGGTGTCACTGGACAATTTTTTTCAGGAGTTTGAGAGTGTGTTTTGTGAATTGCAGAATGCTGACATGTACAGTGATTGATGCCATAGAAAGATTAAAACAAGAGGATTTAAAGGTCAGAGTAAGCTGCTGTTCTGAATGCTTCTCATCTATTTTTGGTACAGCATACGGGCAGATTTTTTTAGAAGAGCATCTTTTAACCTAACAAGAAAGGGGGGGGAAAGCACCAGATTATGCTGTGTGTGATTAGGAGGAAAGGATTTAACTTGGTGACATAGTTTCCACTGCCTGCTTCAGCTGCCTGTGTTTAAATGTACTAGTATCAGTAAAGCTCTTAGGACAGTCTTTCCTTTCTGATCCCATGGCTGTGGTCCTTTCTGCAAATAGGCAGAAGTGATTCTTACCTGCTGAGTTGCTGCTCATCAAGCAGTTTACCTTGTGTCTGCTCTCAGTATGAAGTTCAGCACTCAGTAGTTTAAGACTTTGCTGCTATGTGGAAAAAAGCTTTTTTCCTAACTTAGCTTTTTATCTTGCTAAGTATGCAGTACAGTGTGTATATAAGGCAGAAAGACATTATAAGGTTTCTTCAAGGAAATTACTTTTCACAGTCCTCTTTGTAATGTAGCTACTTCTTCCAGATTTTGAGAGGGTATGCCCGGCATTATCTTTTCTATGATACTGGGGTGTAGAAGAACCCTTTTCCTCCAAGAGATTCTTACCACCTCCTGACTACCTAGTGACATTATTTTGCATGTTATCAGTCATTTATAGGGACCAAATAAATGCCAGTCATGATAGAAGAGGTGGTAAAGCTGAGTGTGGGAATATGGCAGTGGTGAGTTTTAATCTGTGTACAAACTTTTTGCATATACACAGTTTTTAAGGAGCCATGATATTGATGCCCTTAGCTATCTCAAAGGCACCAATTTTAAGTTGGACAACAAGGATATAGTACTTGGGACTTCATTGGAAAACTTCTTACTGTGTCTGGGGATAGGATATTCCTGGCCTCGTTCCATACACCAGCATAAAAAGTTTATATGGGCACACTTTGAAGTCAGACTTGAACAGACCACTTAAATATCACACTGTTACACCAAAAAGGAACTAAAGATGCCATGCTTCCCTGGCTAAAATGTTCTCCCTGTATCTATGCAGCATAGATCTCATGCAATGGACAAAGCTAAATGTCCTTCACCCAGTGTTAGAGAAATTGTCAGCTGTGTATAATGAAGATGAAGTGAGTCTCTTGGATTTGATCTTGGAAGATACAAAGCACTTGTGGTTTTCTGTCGTTTTTTTCCCCTTTGTATCTTTAGGACTGTTGAAAACTTTACTGTCGTGGAATTTGTAAAAATTAGTTTTACTTGCTTTTTGACTTACTTTGTCTTGAATTAAGAGTTCTTTTCCTACAGCTGGAAAATTTCAGATAACTCTATTTCTATGAAGTTGACAATACTTACACCCATGTTAGTGGAGCACCCTTATGGTTCCTTTGAGGCACCCAGAAATTAAGGGTGTGTTTTTATGGAGGCAGCTGAGTAGAGACATGCAAGGTCATACAAGGGCCTGTATGAAAAGGGACCTTCTGGTCAGCATCAGGCAGGATCCTTGGAAGCAGCAGATCAAAGTACCTGAACTCTGTAGATCCAAGGGAGTAGGGTACAGTAATTTGTAGCACTGTTTCTGAACCCCTTCTTCTTTGTAATATTTTTAATTTAAAATTATCTGTGAATAACTTAATTTAGAAGATCAACCTTGAATTCACACTGCATAGGAAACAAAATTAGGGCAAGGGCTTTAACTTGGGAGAAACAGTAGTGTATGCCTGACTCCTGGTAAACTGCAGTTCCGTGCTGCACAACACCGAGGTATTTTAAGACTATTACAATTAGAGCATCAAAATATCCCTAATCTGTATGTGTGTGCTTTTTTCAATTGCTACTCACTTTGGATGAACTGTTTGGTTCTGATTTGGATTGTTTGTTCCTACTCAAATCTAAATCAGACTGGCTGCTCTCAGGTAAGGAGGCTGTTCTCACAGTTGGACTCAATGATCTTAGAGGTCTTCTACAACCTAAATGGTTGTGAAAAACCTAAATGTGATTTTAAGCTGCAGATCTTCAGAAAGACTTCAGTGTGCAGCTTGTGGGTATGCTGTCATTGAAAAATGACCAACTAAGTCAGTATAGCACCTATATTTTTGCTCCTTTGGCCCTGTAAGGGTCTTGAGGTATCAGCCACAACTTTGATATGACAGCTCTCCCTATGGAGCTTTTATAATACTTTGGTTTTTTTTCCCCTAGGTGATTCACCGCTGGGTGCCTTGCAGCAGAGATCCAAGTAGTCGGTCACATATAGATAAAACCATCCTGCTGGTTCAAATTGAAGATAAATATGTTGCTGTTGTTGAAACTGGAGTCCTTGAACTTGGGGCTGAAGTGTAAATCTCTTTGAGACTGATACTTCCCCTTCTCCAATGGTTCAGAAGAGAGAAGGGTCCAGAAGAAGCAGCTCCCAGGACATGAAACTTTGGTCCAGTTGTAGGAAAGGACTTGAAACACAGATTTGTCTAAGTCCCTTTCCCCAAATAAACAAGTGTAAGAAATTTTTTAAGTTGTTAGCTGCTGAAGAAACACTTGCATGAAGGATAGATTTGTTGAGACATATCTTTTGTTTATAAATTTTGTTATGCATTGCGTAATGCTTTAAATCAACAAACTTTTGAGTTCTAAGATCAGAGCACCTCATATTTTTCTAATTGTTTTGCCAAAAATTGCCATGTCTTGTCACAGAGTGCGTGGAATTCATCCACCTTATTTTAATGAAATTGACTACAAACCTTCAGTTTGGTGAAACAGTGTAAGGGTTTCAGGTGTGGCAAGAAGAGACTGAACAGATGTATAGATTCTTATTCCTTATGAGCTAAACATTAATGAGAACTGCACTAATTTTTTTACAGCAATGCACTAAAAACAACCCTGAGATTGCTGAGAACATTTATTTATATATATAAATATAAGTATATAAAATACCATTATTTAAATTGCCTTTGGGATTAATCCCCTCCCTCTCCATATACATGTTGATGGTAAGGGCTGTGCCATGGGTTTGGTTCTATGTTCTGTATTTCGTACAAGTGCATTTGCTGCATCCTCTTCACAATAAATGGTAAAATAACAAATGTATAGAAAAGCACCTGAGTATCCCTGTGCTACATCAGACTTTATTGTGGTGGCAGTGGTACCTCAAGCCTGTACAACATGTCTAGCTTTAAAGTGGGCCCCAATATGACTTTCCATCTGTCTTCCCTTCATTAGCCATGGCTGCTTTGCTTCTTTACACCCAGAGCTGGCTGTGTTGTTTCATTGGCTCTTCTCTGGCAAACACGGTGGTTTTAGTTTTGTAGTGGGAGGTGCAGGTCCATGATTACTTCACGGATGCTTGAAGGTTTTTTTTTTTTATTCTATCCAATTTAAAAAGAAAAAATAGCAACAACTAAACTCCCCAAACAAAACAAGTACCAAACAAAACTTGACTTTTGCTTTTAAAGATCTTTTATAGAAGGCACAGCCCTAAACTTGTATCAGTTTTACCACCTTGCCTTTTCTTTCCCTTTAGTCTTCATTCTTTTCTATGACTTGAATTTTATTTTCTGTGATTATATATTCTATGTAAGTGTAATTTGGGTATTTATAACTGTGAAGTTGAATTATTCATGTGTTACATATCCTAGGTTTTATTGTATTTTTTTAAAAGTGTGTATTCAGGGAAACAAGTAACTCAGAACTATCATGGGAGTGTGAGAGGGAAACTGGTTTGTTCTTGACTTGCGGTTCCTATGACTCACTTTTCTTAATCCGTAAGAAAAAAATGTACCTGTTGTGATTGTTTCCTGTTTCTGACCTGTAATTATATAGGACTCTGTGGGGAAATTGCATACAGTACTAGCTTTTGGGAGCAGCCATCTTCTTCCCAATCACCTCCACTTCTTTATATGTGTTGTAACTAGAAGAGACTTCTGATATACCACAGAGGTTGTCATAATTTGTTCTCTGACATCAGAGAAATGTTGTCCATTACGTACCTAATGTAAGAGTGAAATTATGTGGGATAAGAAAAAAGGAAGAAACAGCTACCTAAGAAACACTGGTATTCCAGCTCAAGTCACTGTGTGCCATCTAGCCATGAAAGGGTAAGTCTGTGTGCCTGGTAGCTACTTAATTCCAGTTACTGTTCCCAGTGAATGATACTGGGACCTTGCTTGCATCATAGACTATGCAAACTCATCCTTGAAATGCTGTGCATCTTACAGTTGCATATTGCTATTCGGTTTATTCATACACAGTCCCATTTAATCATGGTATAAATGCACAGATCTGCCACCCTTTAAACTATATGGAACAGCAAAATTATTTATCATATTTACACATTATAGAGTAGTTGAATTCATCTCCTGCGGATGCTTGAAGGTTGTACAGTAGATGAAACTTCTGTAGCAGTCTGGTAATGCTGCTATCAGGAATGAAGAAAATGTGTAAGTTTTGAATTGAAGGCCTCTTAGTTAAGGTTTTACTCTGTATCTGTCCCTTCGGGTAAATACGCCTTTAATTAATTAACCCTCCAGGTTTTCTGTGTCACTAGGAACATCGCTTCATTTAAAAGGGAGAAGTTTGTTTGAAAATAAGCCCCTATTTGTTATACAGGGTTGGTTTTTTTTTTCCTTGGACTGAAGCCTTGAGGTAAACAAATGTCTGAAAACCAAAATACATAGTTTAGGTTTTTTTGCTTTGTTTTTTTTCAAACCTGACTGAAACAACTTTCAGTATGTAAACCCTGACAGAACTATCTCTCCCTCTCTTTGGGGCAAGGTGAGGACGGTGTCCATTGCTGGTAATAGACATGGTTGGAATTAACAGCTTGTTAATGTGGAAATTTTAGTGCAAATGTATATCTACCTGGAATTAGATTGTCAACCAGCAGGCAGGGAAAGAGAGAGACTTTTTTTAAGGGCAAAGAGAATTGAAGACTATCTATTTTTTATAAATCATAAGGCTTTTGGTGTGCTGCCTTCAGGAGATGGGTTTTAATGTGGGCTGCTAACAGGTTAACACTTCCTTTTAGATACTCAGATAACATCTGTTGTGAAGCCATTCACATAGTGCTCATACCTATTCCAGATCTGCTCAACAGAAGCCACCTAGTTGAAATTTCACTCTTCCATAAGGCTTTGGAAAATTAACTCTTTAAAGTTTTTCCTGAACTTGTTAAGATTGATATATGATTGTATGTTGGTTTGTACAGACTTTGTCTTTGGTTTCCAGTGTGCAAGTGACAAAAATGTTTGTTTTCTTCTAACTCAGAATCACACAGAATTAACTAGGTTGAAAAGACCCTTTGAGATCATAGAGTCCAACCTATGACCGAACACTACCTTGTCAACTAGACCGTGGTATGAAGTGCCACATCCAGTCTTTTCTTAAACACCTCCAGGGATGGTGACTCCACCACCTCCCTGGACAGCCCATTCCAATGCCCAGTCACTCTTTCTGTGAAGAATTTCTTCCTAATGTCCAGCTTAAATTTCTCCTGGTGCAGCTTTAGACTGTGTCCTCTTGTCCTGTCACTGGTTCCCTGGGAGAAGAGGCTGACCCCCACCTGGCTACAGCCTCCTTTCAGGGAGTTGTGGAGAGTGATAAGGTCTCCCCTGAACCTCCTCTTCTCCAGGCTGAACAACCCCATCTCCCTCAGCCTCCTCTTAGGATTTGTGCTCCAGACCCTTCACTAGCCTTGTTGCCCTTGTCTGGATGCATTTGAACATCTCAATGTCCTTCCTAAATTGGGGGGCCCAGAACAGGACACAGCACTCAAGGTGTGGCCTCAGCAGTGCTGAGTACAGGGGGACAATCACTGCCCTGGTCCTGCTGGCCACACTGCTCCCGATACAGGCCAGGATGCCTTTGGCCTTCTTGGCCATGTGGGCACACCTCTCCACAGGATAGATGTGTCTGTGGAAACCTCTGTTCTAGATGGAGATTATTTTATATTTTGTTTTAATTTCTTGGCCTTTTCTCCTGTTGTAAGGATGGAAAAGATGGATATTTTCAAATTAGTCCTGTCAAACCAAATTGAACCTTACAATAGAGCAGAATTTTTTAGATCTTTCTAGACTTTGATGAAAACCCTTATAGATGATTGCTTTTACTCTGTCTTCTTGCATTGTGATATTCTCTTGCCATAAGAACATTCCAGTTAAGTCCTACTGTTGTAGCTTCCAGGTAGATCCCAATCTATTTTCTTTCTCTCATATTTCTTTGGAGGTGGTATCTATGTGTACATACGTAAGGACTTCTCCCTACAACACTCAGTTGCAGAAAAGGGCTTGAAAACCCCATTAATCAGATTATGATGGTTAGTAAAAATGGCTATTACATGATTTTTTAAAACCTCTTCCCATTTTACTTCTTGGTGAAATCTTTTAAAATATTCTGATTAAAACAAAAACCTAGAACTGTGTATGTGACACTGCTGATGACACCTAGACTTCTGGGCTACTTGCAGTGTATGATACTGGTGCTGGATTCTGGGGATCTCCCTCATGGTCCAGCATATGTGAAATGGTTTCAGAGTTTGAGGAAGATGATGGTGATGATTATTTTTTGAGGTAATTCTGTGTAGGCTGAATGGTCCTACAGCCACTTTGCCTGGGATATCTGGCATGTTTCTGAGTGGTCATGTCAGCTTTCTGGTGAAGAGTGCAGTTACCACCAGTCATTCCTCATCCCATGTTCACAATGCCTTTGGGAACTGAAGAACTCTTTGAGAAGCCGGGATGACTGATGAAGTGACAGATGAAGACTTGTGGCACAGGTCCATGCCTTTAGCCCTTTGGCAAGAGGCCATAAAGCTTCATCTGGATTTGGGGAAGCGGGGGGAAGAGATGCCTTATGATTGATTCAGCTTTCTCTGATAATGCACGTACCACCATGCAACCTAGGAGTGTAGATAACAAAGACACTGCTTTAAAGATCTTTCTCAATTACAGAACTCTGTTCACAAAATGGAGCTGGATAAATTGCATTTCTTACCATTAACAATATTATTCAGCTTATATTGGATTTGGGGTTGACCCACCACAGGTTTTATGTACTTAATTTTATTAAGGAATTTTATACCTATTATATAGGCATCTATTCTTTTCTTGTCTGGCCGCTATTTGATAATCTAATGCAGTACATTCAGTGGCGCTGGACTCTTTCAGAAATTATACTGGTAATTCCTGGTGCCTTAGTAAAAAAGTGGGTACATAACACCTTGGTGGAAGGTAAAGCATGTGACTTGTTTCACCCCATCATGATATGCATATTTCTAAAAAGGTGATTAAGATGGCTGCCCCAAAAGATTTTGGGAGTATACCTACAGCACTCGGTCATGAACATTTGAATATGAGCAATTTTTGTGAATTCTGGTATGTACAGTTTGAATAGATAATCCCAGTACACTTAGGCCACAGCTTTGAAAGATGGCAATCAAATAGCTGGATATGTAACTTGTTACACAGATGCCCCTGAAAGCTTGACAGTAGCTGCTGGTTAGGAAAGGGAGAGGGGAGTAGAGCATAAATGAGAGGATGGCTTTGGTTTTTAATGGACAATGAAAATATATATTGCCTCTACCAGCAAATGGTTACCTTGCCAGGGATAGGGATATATGTACCTGCGTGTCTGTGAGTGTGTATGTGTCTGCGTGTGTTATTGGAAAAAGCCTGTAAATATTGTAGCTGTTTAAAATGGAAAAGGCAGAGAGTTTTTTTGCAACATGTTGCAGCAAAAGGACAGTATTGACAGTGGAGAAACACTGAGAAATAAAAAAACCTTTTTTCACTTGTTGTCATTTATTGCCCAATTACATTCTTGTAAGATGTCATTCTCACAAATTCCCTGTAAAGACTATTTGAAGTTTACTCAAATCATCCTTTAATGAAGGATTCTCTTGTTTAAAATTTATGTCTTTTGTAGCTATGCAAAAAGTAATCTCAGCTATTCCTATTTTACTGCCAGCATCATCCCTGTTTTCATGCTTTTACATAAATAAGTGTCGTGTACCCTCTCTTCTCCAGTTAAAATGTTTTGTCTTTGTTGAAGCATTTTCTCTTATCAGTGATTTCCCTTCTCTTGAATGTTTTTCAAAGCCCAGAACACTCTTGTACTGTCTTTGTGCTCAGTAATTTTTCATTCATCATACTTTGCAGAGAAATACCTTAACTAGTGTGTTTTAATCAGTCATTTCTAATTTTCTGCCATCCTTGATCTGATAGCCAGGTGCAGCATTGGCTGAAGTCCTGATGACCAGTGTGCTTACATGAAGCGCTTTTTGATACAGTGATACTAGTTTAAAAATACACAGCTGCTTGTCTGTCCATTCTCTCACTATTTCACACTTGTCCAGGGACAACATTATCTTGTCCCTTGTAGTTTGAAAAATCACTTGTAACCTAAACACAGCCTCTGCAACTTTTCATCTGCTTGCCTGTGAGACGTGACCCATAGCTACTTCAAGCCTCAGTTTTAAGAATGAGAGAAGACAACTAATAGAGGAAGTGTTCTTAAGGAAAAACAACTCTTTTGTTTTGTTTTTTTTTTCTTGTAATGTGAGCAAGTGTGTCTCAGTGCAAAAGATGAAAAGTTCTGTAGCTGTTGTGTTTATAAGAAGCAGCTGAGCTTTCAGCTGCCACTATCAAAAAAGGACGAGCAGCACTTCCAGATCGATTTAGGGGTGGCAAAGGCTAAGATTTTTGCTGTAGTCTGCTGTTTCTTGCTGTTGCTGTCAGCTGAAGGCCTGCAACTGGTAAAAATGGGGGCACTGGAGCCCTGGTTAGTGGTTGGAGGCTGTTTCTCAGGGTAGTTTGGCCTGAGGGAAATCCAGTTCACAGACTCGAAGACTCTGAATCCCTATGAGCCTGTCTAGGACCTGGGAGCAGGGTCTTTGCTTCTACAACGCCCACCTGGTCTGTGTGAGCGTGATGCCTATTGCATAGCTTCTTTGTATTGCCAAGGATGGTCCTCTGTCCTATTTTTAACCGGCCTTCCTCTGACCCGTAATTCTTGTGTAGAAAGATGATACTTCCTGGCACTTTTTAGGTCTCCTTGGTTGGATCAGTTTATGTGGCTTTTCCTCTGTTCATCAGAAAGTGGTTTGGGTTTCTCTCGGCATTATCGCGGCAGAACACCGGGTCCTGGTACGGCGCCGCTGCTGCCGCGGCTCGCCGAGCTGGTGGCGCGACGCCGCGGTACTCGAGCGCTGCTCTCCCGGCCTGGAGCTGCTCCTGCGGGGGCTGTGCCGTGCCGCGGGGGCTGTGCCGTGTCCCGGGGGCTGTGCCGCGGAACCGGCCCGGACGCGGGTCACGGTGGGGCGGCCGCGGCCGGCAGGGGGCGCCGGAGCCCGGCGGGGTCTCGGCGTGTGGGAGCGGGAGGTGCGCGGGAGCGGAGCCGGCGGCGCTGGGCCTGTGCGTGCAGAGAGCGCCGTGGGACCGGCACCTGCCTTGCCGCCCTCTCCTCTGCTCCGGCCTTGCCTTGGGATCGTGCTCTCAGTGGCGCCGCTTCAATCCCCGCCCTCACCGCAGCACCCAGCTGTTCCCGCTAAACCGAGCGGTGAGTCCGCGCTGCTGGGCCGCCCCGAGACGCTGCGCGGCCCCGTGTCCATCCCTCTGCGCAGCAGGACACGGATGAATGAATTCGACTGTTTGATTTTTTTTTTTTTCACTATTTCATAATTTCATAATTAATTTCATTAAGATATTGCAAAGAAAGGAAGACACCCACCCACCTACCTAATTATTTTCTCTCACTGTCAGTGATCCCATGGCCAGGGGTGTAAGAAGAAGAGGGGAACAAATAGCAAGAAAAAGGAAGACAAAGATATTGGGGAAAAGACACATGAGGAAAGAGAAAGACCACTTTTGTCTTTCCAGAAGCTAGAAGAGATGGAGTGGGCAGCTCCAATATAATTTTTCAGCCTCTTTCTAGTAATCCCCTTATGTGAAAGTGAACCAGAGGTGAATTCCTCAAAAGTGCAAATTAATTTTGAATGTAATTCTGATTTAGCAGACATCAGTCTTAGAAACTACTACAAATGTCATAATAGGCCCCTTTCTTTTACTGAGTGTATTGTATGTATTATGATGCATTGTGACACTCAGGCAAAATTGCAAATTAAATCTCTTGGTTAAAGGGCAGTGTTCTTGCTCCTTTGTGATGCTGGGAATGAAATGGCTACTGTTTCCACATGCGGTTCTTGGGAATGCATGTCTAACTCCTGCAACCCAAATACATATCCATACTGCAAGTGCAGTAGGAATGTCAGCTGATGAGGATTCGAGTAGCCTGTCCTGCTTGTTTGGACCCCACATCCATTCTGCTGGTGTGACAGGCATTACAGGGTGTCTCAGAGCAGTGTACCATGACCCTGCACAGAGTTCAGTAACTCTTCTTTACTTCAGCTGCGGAAAGAAATGCTTGGGACCTGTGCACTTGTGAAGATCTGCGAGCCTACCTGCGCCATCTGATGCAGGTGCCAGAAAGGCAGGCAGGAGATTGTCGTCAGGAAGTCAGCGCTGTCTTTGTAGAAAACAATTTTTACCTTGCTGGCAGAGCACATTTTACATGTCCCAGCAGTGGCTGACAGGGACAGAGAGACCTTAGCAATGTTCCCCAGCAACAGGAACTGTTCCAGCCCTCCTCCTTTTTCACCGTGGGAGTATCAGAGGTTTGGAACAGACCAGCTCCCCCTCCCCTGCACTGTCACTGCTGTGGTATGTTAACTTTTTCTCTCTTGCACTGTTCGTATTTAGCAGCACCCGGAGCAGTCAGCCCTCTGTGCTCCCTGACATCCTCTGAGGGAGAAAGCCAATGCCCTTTGCATCATCTGTCCTTGCTGGCACATTTGCAAGTTCTGTCTGTCACTCAGGGGTGCAGAAAGCAAAACCAGTAGCAGCTCGTCCCTCTGCAGGCAACAAGACAGCAGCTGTCTCTGTAAGAAGCAATGCTCAGATATATTCAGGGCAATTATATACCACAGCTTCACACTTCTTGTCATTCTTGTTGTCTGCTACTAATGGAGAGTTTTGGTGCATCAGTGTTGTGTACACCTACAGCAAGACTGGGCTTGTTTCCTCCCCTAGAGCTGCAAAGGCATCCCTCCCAAGCTCTCTTTCCCAGCCATGGCAGAACCTAGAGCTTCTATTTCTTGCCTTCTCAGGATCTTTCCTATGAATAAGAAGGTAACCTCCTTGCTGTACCCTGGTTTTAGTGCTCTTCACTTACCTTTGCCTAAGGCTTGGAAACCTCTGGGTTGTAGCTTCCTGCAGCACTCCTGTCTCATGTCACTGGATCTATGAAAATGATCCCTGAAAATGATTCTTAGCTGTGGCCTGGGTCATCTGCTTTCCTGCTACCTTACTTGATTAAAAAAAAAAAAAAAAGTATTTGGAAAATGCCCCCTACTTCAAGGTAGATTGGTTGCTGTCAGGGAAGTAGCTGGGTAAGGTATGGCTCACTGCTGTCCAGGGATGCCCCACCCCACAGCTGCACATGCTGTATCCACCTCCCCTCTGACCCCTCTGCTCATCCTGCCCGCCAGCAGACTCGACCACAGTGCCTGCCAGCCCGTTTGCCTCCTGTCAGCTCACAGGGAGCCATGTCTGAGGTCTGAGACATCTTTTTTTTTCAGTTTGGCATGATGTAGCGTGCATCACGACCAAGGAAGCCAACACCCATGAGAAGAGACAGCTCTAACATCATATGAAAGTGCATCTCCTGGTGATATTTGAGTCAAGTGGGCACCCTGCACATGGACAGGTCTTCCATCTGTTGTGTGAACCCTTCAGCCCAGGTAAGGATTAGATACCACCTGGCAGCTTGAGCCTGGATAACTTGTGCTGGTTGGGTACCTGCGTGGGGTGGCATCATAGGATGGCTTGGGTTGGAAGGCACCCTCAAACATTGTCTAATCCAACACCCCTTCCACAAGACCATGTTGCTCAGAGCTCCATCCAGCCTGGCACTGAACATTGCCAGGGATGGGGCTTCTGCAACTTCCCTAGGCAACCTGTTCCAGTGCCTCACCACCCTCATAGTAAAGAATTTCTTCCTAATATCTACTCTAAACCTATCCTCCTTTGGGTGAAAATTGCTGCTTTTCCTCCTTTCATGAGGGGCCTTGGTAAAATGTCTCTTTCTCATAAGCCCCCTTAATGCAATGAAAGGTGAGGTACCTGCTGGGTGTGAGAAATTGGGGGCTCTAGACATCAGAAGCAGCATTACCCACTGCAAAACTGATCAATAACTAAGACTGATATCAAACAACCAAGTGGGACCCACCCGAGGGGTGATTCGGTTAAAGCCCGGTACATCTCTGCCTGAGCCTCGCCACCACTTCAGCCTTGCTGTTGCAGCACCTTGGAGCCCTCTGTGTGTGCCGGGCGATCCCTGTGAGCACCCAGCTGCTCCACGGCCTCACCCCATTCTGTGCAGCCCCTCGTGCGTGACGAGAGCTGCAAGTGACCCGTGTAATGAGGAATTGGCTCGGAGCGTGGCGCTGGCCGCGATTACAGGTTCATCTGTACGTGATGTTACACTGCACGGCTCCCTAACTGTTTTCAACACAATTGATTTTCATTATGGAAAATGCGTTCTCTGAAGGAGACGGCAGCGGTGATGCGCAGTGGCACAGCAGAGCTGAGCTTCGTCTTGGGCATGAAACACACCACGTAAATATGTATCAATGTCAAGTCTGGGGGAAGTGGTGCTTTTTCCACTGCTGTTCCAAGCCCAAAAACCCATACTCACCCTTCTCTGTGGCCAAGGAACTGTCAACACCAGGGGAAAAAGGAGGATGGGAACAGCCCCTTGGCTCTCTCACCCGTGGCTAGTGCAGCTCCTCAGAGGAGGGAGCAGATGGGCCCCCCTGAGCTCATTGTCACCCTCTTCTATCACTGGTACCCCCACTGCAGGAAGGGGGTGAACGCTGTGGTTCTGCCCCGTGAGCCCTTGGCATGGGCATGTCTGGAAAACTATATGGGGATCATCTTCCAACTGCCAGCTCAGGTTTTGGAGGCACACCGTAGCTAACTGCTAAGGTATTCTCTTTTTTAATAAGTATTTAGCAGTGGCTGTTCTAGAGATTAGTGGAGAATGACAGGGAAAAAAACCCAAACTCCACAGATGACTTTTACAGTCAGGTTTGGTATACCAGTACTCCCACGCCTGTGTTTCTCTCCCAACAGGAGCCAAATTGCACAGCCTTATGTAACCAGCTATATAAAGAGTGCCTTGAAGGAAGGCAAAAATGCCGCCTACCCCCCACCCCCAGCACCTTCACCCCCAGCACCTCCTGCCTTCCTCGAGGTGTGTGGGCTGCCCATGGCCCAGCTGCCCCCCAAAGGCACCTGCAGCCTGAGTGCTGCTGCTTAAAGATGCCATCTCCATGCCTGATGTGCACCCAAATGCCCAAGATGCATCTGTCCCTGTCTGTGCCTCGGGAAACTGCCTCTAGCTTTAGTGTGTCACTGGCTGAGGTGTTTCCATGGTCAGGGGTGGGGGGATGGAGGACAAGGAGATGGAGTTCACACACACCATGCAAAGCATAAACTGGGCAGTGTGTTCAAGCCAAGAGCCTTTGCTTGCCCAACTGCAGAAGGCATTTGAGGCAGGGTGAACAATCATTCAGCCTTGTGGTTTGTCTCTGGACCTTTCAGAGTAGTGCGGGGGCAGTCCTGTGTTTGCTAAAGTGCTCCCAGGACCTACTATTCTGTATAAGTGTGTGCATATATATCTATAGAGACGCTCACTTCTGAAACGAAGGCTGCCTTACAGAGCTGTGACCTGGGATGTCTGCAGCAAACCAGGCATCACATAGAGATGTAGGCACAAAGCACGTGGGTTGCATGAGCAGGAAGCTGGAAGAAAACTGTAGCTGTAGCTCAGTGTTCCTGCCTGAGCCCAGCTTGGAGATTTCCTACAGGGCGCTCACACATGCACTGTAACTGCCTTTTCATTTTCATTCTGAAAATGTTTTACAAACAATGCCTGGGGACAAGCATGGCTTTACCAGGTCTCTCTCTCTCTTTCATAAACGTGCAGATGGCTCACCTTTCCTAAACTGTTCTCGAAATATTTTCCTCCCAGCTCTAAATGACACTTGGGAGGATGCAAAGGGCAGCAGTGAAGGGAGCTGTGCCTTCGTTGAGCACATAATTCCAAAACAGTCATGTAAAATACATAATTGCTAGAGCAAGAACTGCTTAAAATATAAATTCCAACTCAGCTGGCAGCTGCTGTAGCAGGGACCAAGGATGCTGTGGGAGAAGGTGTCTGTGCAGAGGTTGAAGCTGAGCAGCAAGGCCCAGGGTGCAGGATTGCTGTCAAAACTCTGCTGCTATGGTGACTTTTGGTTAATTTTAATTGTTTCCACCTCCCTTTTCATGCCTTCTCATAGATGAAAACAGTTTTATCCACCTCATGAGAGAGAAGTGTTGTGGGAGGCAATTCACATATATATATATAAATGTCATGCTATAAAGGTTTTTCTAATACTGATGTAGATGGAAGCTTCAGATTTTTCTCATTTTTGGGGGGAGGCCGGATTTATGAATTAACTCAGTCAACACTGAGCTAGAAATCAGCCAGGAAAGCAGCAGCTCAGCTCCATGAGCACTGCCATGCCCAAGGAAAATCCAAACTGCTGTTGTAGCGCCTTTCCGTACAGTAGCAGAGCCACAGCTCTGAGGTGGAGGCTTCTTTGCAGGCCATGCACTTCACAGGGTTCAGGAGAAAAGCCTTTGGAGTGATATAAACATGCCATGTGCCAGCATAAGTCAGGTTGCCTGTGACAGGGCTGGAGACAGGAGAAGGGTTTTCTGTGAGAAATACCTGCCCAGGGGAAGGGGAGATGCTTAGGCTGTTTTCACCACAGGAGCACTGTGTCTCATGAACTCTTTGCTCTGGACCTCCTTCCCTGTATCACTGCTTCTCATTTTTTCCTTCACCTCCCTTATTGTACTTTGCTATAGGCTGCATTCAGCGCACAAATCTGGTTTTTTATGTTTGTACAGCTCCTTAGACAATATGGCCTTTGAGCACTTACGATAACATGATTATTTTAGGGCATTGACAGCTGTTCAGATTTCCTTTATAGTATTGTTTAGATCCTTTTTCTTCAAATGTGAAAGTATTGCTATTGCAGGCTGTGCTAGTAATGTAGACTCAAGCTAGTTTATTTCAATATGTGTGAGATTTCTTCCCATGCAATACGGGAACCTTCCTGAAGTCAAAATGAGTCATTACTCCCTCATAAACCCGCTGCAGACAGTCCCCTCCGCTGGCAGCAGCTCAGAGCCATCTCCGTGTTATGCCACTTGCAAAGAACTGGCTGTGTGTGTGTCTCTCTGTTTTTCTTCCTCTCCCCCCGCTGCCCCTGGCTTTCCACAGTAATTGCCATTCTCCTCCATTCCCACAAGTACAGGGAGAGCTACAGGAAATTATATTGCTAATTAAGCTATGGAAGAGAATACAAAAGCCCCAAACTATAAGTACTCCATCTGTGTTAAAAACCAGTGACATGTATTGTCCTTGCTGGTTGGAAGCCAGCACAGCCAAGGAGGTAGGCAGAGATTTGGGGAGCAGGCAGTGCAGCCACGGCAGGCAGCACACTCTCAGAGAGCCTCTGACTGCTGCCCCCAGACTCGAGTCACAGCATCGCTGCAGCAAGAAATCAGGATCACAAGCAGAGCCACGATTCCATGTTACACAGCTTTTCTAAATACAAGCTGCACCAAAGTACAGGTGATGCCTGTCAGGATTTTTATATAGCATCACGCTTAAAGCAGCAGCTTTCTAGCAGCAGCATAGTCCGTGGTGATGGGATGAAGCTGGAAAGCTGCTCGCAGTCTCTGCAGCAGCACCCCCAGCGAAGGCATGTGCTGGTGCATTAGTGCACCCCAGGCCCCCCTGCACCCTCGCATGGACCTGCTGCAGCTGCCTGGAGCATCGCCCAGGGCGCAGCCCACTGATGCCTGTAGCAGCTGTCTGGTGCCCAGCTCATCCATGCCCAGTGCCTCCAGGTCCTGCCCGACTGGTGGGGCTGCGAGGCCTTCCGGAAGGACGATTCCTCAGGGCAGGGGTGTGGAACCGGTGCCTTGCTGGGAGCCATTCATTCCCTCTGAACACCCGCTTTCTGCCTTGCCTTTCTGTCATGCCACAATGTGCCTGCGTGAATCTGTACTTTGTGTCATAGGCCGAGTTCCTACCTGTAAATCCTGAATTTATGCTGAGGTGTTAAAACAACTTTGTGTTATTTGGTACTGAGGAAAGTGGCTGAAGAGGGAGAGCAGGCACTGGGAGTGGTGCCTTCTGCTACTGCAGCCACAGGCTGCACCCTGGCTACGAGTTTTTCTTTACAGCCAAACCAAGTTAGGTTTGGAATAATCCACACTTTCTTGGTTTTCATGGAATTTAAGATGTTCCCATTCTTCACAGGCAAGAGATTTAAGAAAAATACCAAATATTCAAAAAAAAAACAATAAACCTTGATACTCAGTGATGCTGTGTATGCACAAAATTCATGTTTTCTAGGTCATAGAAATAGGAACAGGAACAGAGATCCGATCCACAAAAGTACTTACATGGTACTACTGGACACTACAAGTGCTTCAGTTCAAAGTCTCAGTCCTGAAAACCTGTGCCAAGATGCTGAGTTGACATATGTGAAGAAGTTCATACCCATTAACCAGAGCTACAGGAGGTGCTGGCAGCACTCTTTGGCCCTAAAGTGGTGCAGGCAGCACAAGATCAATTAGCTGAAACACCTGACTGTTTATCAGACAGAGGGGGCCACGGTGATGCACCCTCATGTAAACTTGTGCACAACTGGGCATTGGTTTGGTTTGGTAAATCATTCTGTTTGAGGCAGTTTCTCGTAATGAAACCAAAATTACACTAGGAGCTACGTGCAAAAGGACATATTTCCCAATGGAAGCACACTGAATTCAAGCACTTATAGAAATAAAGTTGTGCTTTCTTCCTCAACTTTGACAGTTGGTGCCTATTTGTTACAATGGTGGTTCATTACTTAATTATATGTCTCTTTGGCCCATGTTTCTTGCCTAACATGCTTCATGTTGTGCAGTGAATGAAACAGAGTTCTGGACAGCCCATTCTGCCTAGAGAATGAGGCAGGTGCCCTGCGGAACAATAATGCCATAAACAGCTTTATTGTTATTTGTGTATGCCAAGAAGCCAGATCAGTGTTTCAAGCAGGTTTCATCTCACCTCATTAGCACCAAAAGGAAATTTGCCCCTTGGAGCTGATGTGATCCAACAGCTCTCTGCTCCCTTCCCTGTGCCATGGCTCCCAGTCAAGGGGTCCCCTTGCTCCCAGTTTCTGCTCCCCTGGGGCTTAAGGAGGTTGCCTCTGCCAGCTCAGGGAGCAGAGCCAGCTCAGAGGGCTGCCAGGGCTGGTGTCAATGCAGGGAGGGAAAAGTGGGACTCCTCTCCTTGGCAGCAAGCTGTTAGGTCAATGCAAGCCATAAATAATATCAACCACTCTTTCTAAGGAACAAGCACATTGCCTCAGGAAAAGTGCTCTCAGTTCTTAATTAACTGCCCAAGCTACAACATGCAAACTCTCTTCTGCACAAAATGAAGTGCCTGCAGAATGAACTGCCCTGCTTACCATGGCCTCTCCTGGATGAGAGAACTGCTTGCCCACAGGGCTTCTGTGTGCAGCCCTGGTGCAGCAGGATAGACACTCACCGGGCACTGATGAAGAGCAGATAAACCTGCTCACCAGGAGGTTGTTTCTCCCTGAATGCCCCCTCCCTCCCCAAGGAAGGGACAGCTACAGAAGGCTTTCAAAACCCAAACCTTCTGGAGAAAATCTTGTGACTGCACTGAATGGTGCAGGCTGTGCCTCTTCCCCAGTGACATGAGAGGGACCCATCTTCCCCTGCACACCACAGGCACCAACACCTTTTTTCTGGGTAGCAGCCTCTGGTTATCTGGTTACCCAGTGAAGCTCAAAGCTCAGCATGAGCCACTAGAGTGCTGCAGTGAGCAGTGATCCATAGTTTTGCAGGGTCTCTCTGCATTCAGTGGTGGGGGATATGTAGAGCAAAGTCATAGAATCACAGAATAGTTTGGGTTGGAGAGAGCTTTAAAGGTCATCTAGTCCAGCCCCCCAGAAATAAGCAGGAACATCAACTCGATCAGATTGCTCAGAGACCTGTCCAACCTGACTGAATATTTCCAGGGATAGGACATCTACCATGTCTCTGGGCAACCTCTTCCAGTGTCTTACTACCCTCATTGTAAAAAACTTCTTTGTTATATCTAGGCTAAATCTACCCTCCTTTAGTTTAAAACCATTAGTCCTTGTCCTCTTGGTACAGGCTTTAGTGTAAATTGTGTCCCTGTCTTTTTTGTAAGCCCTGTTCAAGTACTGAAAGGCAATGAGGTCTCCCTAGAGCCTTCTCTTCTCCAGGCTTTCCTCACAGGAGAAGTGCTCCATCCCTTTGATCATTTTTGTGGCCCTCTTCTGAACCTATTCCAACAGGTCCATGTCCTTCCTGTGCTGGGGACCCCAGAGCTGGATGCAGCACTGCAGGTGGGGTCTTCTCCACACTCCAGCACTTCAATGTCTTTCTTGTTGGAAGGGGCCCAGAACTGAACACAGAATTTGAGATGCAGCCTCACCAGTGGCAAGTACAGGAGGATGATCACTGCCCTGGTCCTACTGGACGCACTACTGTCCATTATGTCCAGCTTTTCTTCCACCAGCACCCCAAAGTCCTCCTCCACAGGGCTGCTCTCAAACCCTTCATTCCCCAGCCTGTATCAATACTGGGGGTTGCCCCAGTCCGAGTGCAGGACCTTGCACTTAACCTTATTATTCAGCCTCATTGAAGCTCATGGGGTTGATGTGGTCCCATCTCTTGAGCTTATCCAGGTCCCTCTGGACAGCATCCTGCCCCTCAGGCATGTTTACCTTCCCACAGATGCAATTTAGTCGAATACGCATTTGCTAAGCCCTGTGTACTTTGCTGCCACGACCCTTTAGCACTTCTGGAATATAACCAATATTTCCTTAGTGTAGTGCTGTAACATACTTTCCCTTTTTTATTTGATGGCTTGTAAATGAGTTTTAACTAAGCTGAATAGAAGGATAGGTATTCAGCCTCATGGCATCCTCCATGCTCAGGGTGCCGCCACTTTCAGTACAAACCTTTCTTGTGATTTCTCTCTTTGAGAAGCTCCCAGCTATGCTGTGGGAGGATGAACAAGCCCTTACCTGCCCCACACAATTCCACTTTGGTAGACTGAGCTTGTTGACTATTTCCCTGCTTTTCTTTGCATATCTTAGAAAAATCATGGTCTCCTATAAAACCAAATGTGCTTCCTGAGGGTAGGGAAACATCCTTTCTAAAGCAAATGCTGTACAGACTGGAGGGAAAACTAGGGGCTTCCTAGAGCAATTGTTAAAGCTTTCTCCTCTCTCTGGAGCAGCAGAGTACCAGTAGCTCAAACCCCAACCCACCATGAGCTCAATGCTGAACAGAAAGCATATCAACATGAGTAACTTTATCAGTCAGAGCCTTGCCTGGCAGTTCTCTGCAAGACAATTTGGGGGACCCACCTGCATCCTGGCAGGCAGAAGAAGGAAGGGAGATGAGAATGGTTCCCATGACCGTCTTCCAACATCTCATTCTCTTAGAGAAGAGGCTTTTGGCTTCTGGGTAACACAGCTGGTCTTGCAAGGCACACAGTGTTAGTCCCAGCTGAATAGCTGTCAGGACTGGATTCTACATGTCTGTGCACCAAGACATCACATTTTTAATGATACAGGTAGAAATGTTTTGGGTTTTTTTTCCCCATTAGATACTTGCTTCATTAAGAGTCCCGCAAGACACACGCTAGGAGAAAGAATTATGGAAACACAGAAAGCTGTCAGTTCATTCCTGTGCAATTTTCAGATACATGCACTTCTGTTAACTAACCTGTGTCAGCAGTGCTGCATCTCCATATACATCTGCATACATACCTCTCTATGTGTATACATTTTGCATGAAGTGCTTATATCACAAGGCAAAGGTTGGAAAAAATGTGCTTCTTGTGCATGAGGATGCTTATACTGTTCTGCTAATGGAGAAGTGAATTTGCACAAGCTTGGACATGTAGTTGTATTAGGATTTGTAAACAATTTATATGCATTTTGTAAATTTAAACTAAATGCTGTATCTAATACCTTATAGGTGAACTCATTAGGCTTCATAAGGCAAACTCAAACATGATGTAAGCATAATGCAAGCTGTACATGAAAAGAATAAGGACTCTCTTCTCTCAGACTGGACTCTAAATGAGACTTATGTGATCATGCATTTGTTTCATTTGATGGGAAGATTTAAACCTATTCAAATGTCTTTATTCCAGATATCAGGGTCTTTTAAAAGGTCTTTTATCCTTGTTGTCGTGTTTCATACTAAAACAAAATGCCAATGAGTAAGAAAAACAGAGACCATGTGGACGTGTCAGGTATAAACACCTCTAATGATTAAGTCTGTGTGTCTGTCAGTCTGGGTGTAGGAGGTTTTTCTTTCCCTTGCTCCAAGGTGACAGCTTATTTGGAAAGTTGGGCTAATGTCTTCCATGTGGATAAATGCTGAAGGTGTCATTTCACAGCTATGCTCTCCTGAGAGCTGAGGTTGGAAAGGGATGATTTATTTCCACCTGTAAAATTCCTGGGTTTGCTAACTGAGATTGTGCTTCTCACTGGTAACTGAAATACTTATGCCACTTGTGGGTGACATAATGATGTACCCACACGTACCTGTGTGATTCATATCTCAAATCATATGAAAATCCTTTCAAAAACCCCAAAGAGTAACTTGTCAGGCTGATACTCAATGCAGGCCTCTTAGAGAGACACTGCTGCCAAGGGCTGGATCAAATGCTGGTGACAGTTTGATAAATTGATGTTTATAGCATGTTAATACCAAGAAAAAAGCAAAGCATTTGGCAATAAATCTTTTGGGAAAGGATGTGGCACAACTAGATAGGAAGTGATGGTATCATGCTGGCATAATTTATGCCACAAGGTGCAATGAGAAGTGCAAGACTGGAGCCCATATAGTCATTGCTCCACACAGGCAACCCACTGGAGCTGCAGAGGTGATCTGGAGCTGCACTGGCACAGCCCAGGATGAGGCAACCCAAGGGCTGCGGGGCACCAGGTGAAAGCAGCAGTGGAGGGTTGTCGTGCTGCAGGGCCAGCTTCACCCCATGCATTCTCTTGTACAGGAATAGCAGGAAATGCTCTGCTCTCCTTGCAAAAAGCAATGAAGGTTGTGTCTAGTGAGTTTTCATCATAAGCTTATCATCAAGCCTCTCACACAATTTAAGGCTCTCCCACAAAATGACAAATTTGTGAATGGACGGGAATCCTATCCTGAGATTTTACAAAGCACTTACTGAAATTTGGAAACTGTTTGTTCTCTGGATGACATTATTAAAATGCACTGACCTTCATGACAATCTTGCTGATGAACTAAAATGGGCAGGAAGCAGGCAGAAGTGCAGCATTCCAGTGTTGCTGGCCAGTTTTTGTGTCAGATATACTTCCTTTATTGCTCTAAAGTGGTGCAAGGAAATAGATTTTTTTTTTTTTTTTACTGCTTTAGGTATCCATCCATCACCTGAATTTTTCTTGATATCATTGCACTGCTCTGGGGGGCATCTGGCATCTGTTTATTTGTGTGCTGAGAGCTTGCTTCAGTGAACTGCTGATGGAAGAGTTCAGCATTTCTCTGCTTGTCAGAGCTGGTTTATTTGTTTAATCAGCAACTCTGTGCTCTTGGTTGTCTGTACCCTCTGAAGCTGGGACTGTGCCTCCACATCAGCATTAGAGGAGGATTACATTCCAATTCAGCTTGATCTTTCCATTCAACATGCAGCTATGCTTACTTTTTCATTTGTGTTAGGCCAGACCATCACATTGCAACAGAGATACATCAGTTTATGCTGGGTGAGGGGCCCTGCAAATGCTGTGTGCTTTGAAGTGCTGCCCAAATAAGCCCCTGATAGATTAACTGCCCACAACCCTCAATGATCAAAACAATCACTCTCAGGTGATGCTGTGAAGAGACATAGGGGGAAGCCATCCTAACCACGCCATTGCTTGAAGGAATAACACGTGTGCTTCTTCCTTTGCCTTGTTGCCCTCTTTGGGGTAAGCACTCATCCCTGGAGACTTGTTTTTGTAACAGCAGAAAGTTGGATAGGGATTGTAAAAACATTTACTGCCTGCCCTCCATTGCTTGCTTGCTGTATTTTTCAGAAGTCATAGGAGGTGATGGTGAAGAAGAGTGTTAAGACAGGATGAAGAAAGAGATCTGTTACTACCAGTGAGGGTGCATTTTTAATGGATCTTGTAGCAGACATATTAAAATACATATATTAAAAAAGGCAGTACCTGCTGTTTTGTCTTTGTAGGAGGAACAAGAAGAAAATTACCTTCAAAAAGAACTTGAATGCTGAATTTTTAAAGGTTCAGAGAGCGTATTTCAGACAGGACTGGTAATGCCATGCAACCATAATGGATACACCCTTATAGATGAAAATAAATAGGTCAGGTCACTTGGAATGAATATAGAAAGGTTGCCAGAATAAGTAGAAATAAGACAAAGATGGTCGAGGCCCATCTGGAATTAATTGCGGCCATGGATGTCAAGGACAACAGGAAAGGTACATCAACAACAAAAGGAAAACGAAGGATAACATGGGTCTGTTATGAAGGGTGGGCACTGATAGCACAGGCACTGAATGCCTTCTTTGCATCAGTCTTCACTGACAAGACCAGCCATCAGGAACCCCTGACCTGGGAGCCCAGGGTAAGGGAATGTTGGAAGACTTGCCTTTGGTTGAAGAGGATTGGGCTAATGAAGAGGACATCCACAAGTCCGTGGGCCCAGACAGGATACTTCCATGAGTGCTGGGAGAACTGGCAGATACCATGCCGGGCCACTCACCATCATCTTTGTGGCAATCAGGAGAGGTGCCTGAAGGACTGGAAGAGAGTGAGTGTCACCTCAGCCTTCAAAAAGGGCAAGAAGAACCCAGGGAAATACTGGGCATCCAGCCTCACCTTAGTCCCTGGAAACGGAAAGAGTACCTCATTTGGGAGGCCATCTCTATCCATGTGGGTGACAAGAAGGTGATCAGTAATCAGCATGGATTCACTAAAGGTAAGTGATGCTTGACCAACCTGATTGCCTTCTACAATGAAACAGCTACCTGGATGAATGAGGGGAGAGCAGTGGGTATGGTCTACCTCAACTTGAACAAGGCTTTAGACACTGTCTCTCACAGCATCCTCATAGGCAAAGTCAGGAAGTGTGGATTGGATGTGTGGATGTTGAGGTGGATTGAGACATGGCTGAATGGCAGATCCCAGAGGGCTGTGATGGTGGTACAGGGTCTAGTTGGAGGCCTGTCCCTAGTGGTGTCCCCCAGGGTTCTGTACTGCACCAAGTGTTGTTTAACTTGTTCATCAGTGACTTGGATGAAGGAGCAGATGCCTTCTCAGCAAGTTTGCTGATGACACAAAGCTGTGAGGAGTGGCCAATACCCCAGAGGGCTGTGTTGGCCTTCAGAAGGACTTTGACAAGCTGGAGAGATGGGCAGAGAGGAACCTTCTGAAATTCCACAAAGGCAAATGCAGGGTCCTGCACTTGGGGAAGAATAACCTCAGGCACAGGTAGGGGGCTGACCTGCTGGAAAGCAGCTCTATGGAGAAGGATCTGGGGGTGCTGGTGGACGACAAACTGTCCATGAGCCAGCAGTGCCCTAGTGGCCAAGAAGGTCAATGGTGTCCTGGGGTGCATAAGGAAGAGCATCGGCAGCAGGTCCAGGGAGGTGATGCTGCCCCTCTTCTCAGCCCCATTGAGGCCATGTCTGGAGTGCTGTGTCCAGTTCTGGGCTCCTCAGGACAACATGGACGTGGAGCTCCTGGAACAAGTCCAGCAAAGGGCTACAAAGATGAAGAGGGGACTGAAACATCTCTCTTATGAGGAAAGGCTGAGGGCGCTGGGCCTGTTCAGCCTGGAGAAGAGAAAACTGAGAGGGGGCCTCATCAATGTATTTAAGTATCTGAAGGGAGGGTGTCAGAGGATGGATCTGGGCTCTTCTCTGGGGTACCAAAGCAATAGGACAAGAGGCAATGGGCAGAAACTGATGCACAGGAAGTTCCAGCAGAACAAAAGGAAAAAATTCTTTACTGTGTGGGTGAGTGTGCACTGGACCAGTTGCCAGAGAGATTGTGGAGTCTCCCTCACTGGAGATATTCAAGAGCCACCTGGATGCAATCCTGTGCCATGTGCTGTAGGATGACCCTGCTTGAGCAGTAAGGTTGGACAAAATGATCCACTGTGGTCCCTTGCAGCCTGACCCGTTCTGTGACTCTGAAATTCTTTGGCTTCGTTAGTAATTCTTGCATAGATATTTGATGTCTGATCATTTTACTGTCTGATATTTTATTAATTAATTTTGCTCCTAATTGGGCTTTCTATTGTCCTAGAGGATGGCTAGGGGACATGGCATGAGTAACAGGCTGATCCACTGGGTTTTCTGTATTCATGAGGCTCCACTTCCATGAAGAGGAACGGGAAATCCTTTTCACCGGGGGTTAATGTACAAGGCTCAGAGTGGATGAAGTTTTTGTGCTCTTTTTAATAAGCGCTGCTTTTCTTTGCACAGACACTCAAACTCCCTGAATTAGTGCGCTGCCTGAAGGGACAGGTATTATGAAAAGAGCTGCCAAAGCCTTTGTGTGTCAGTGGGAAGCCCCTAATTATCACAAGAGGATCTAAATGGAAAGGTGACATTCAAAAGACCATTAAGATAAAAGCCAGGATGGATTTCCTTCCAACCTCACTTAATATAAACTTTAGTTTAAAATCCCCTTTCCTGAGAGAATGTGTGATTTCATATACACAGCTTATTCCTTAATTGGGTACAGTCAGCAGCTTCAGAAAGCAATTGCTTAGCCAGAAGAGGTAATGAGATTAATTGTAGAGATAATATGAATGCCAATATATATGACAAATATGTATTTCTAATCTTTCAGCCATGAAAGCCAAGTGGAAAACATAGTACCAGCTACTTCCAGATGGTTTTCCAGGAGAACAAGCACAGATCTGGTATGGACAAAATTGCCTCTACTGCATAAACCAGGTTTCCTCATGCATGGTCTTGTGGAACTTTAGGAAATTGAAATGAAGGGTGTTTATGGTGAATTTTTGTTGTTCTGTTTTCTTGTCCTCTGAACTTTCTTGAGACTGTTGCCTACAGTGTGTTCTCCAAGGCTCTTTGTAACCTAGTTTTGAATGAAGCATGAAACTGGAGTCTGTCCTTTCTGCCTGAAAACTGTCCCATAATTTCACAGTTCTCCCTGCTTGGCCAGGGCTTGTAGCTGAGAAATGTTTCCGTTTTGTCCCATTTTCCCTGTTACAACTGTGCTATTTTTCCCAGAAAAATACACAGAAGTGTGTGTGCATGTGACTGGTTCTCCCTTCTGAGCCTTAACCAGATTTCAATGTGAGCTTGAGACTTGAAAGTGTGGATTGAGGAAAAAGTGATGACAATAGCTGGTAATAGTTACCATTTGTCAAGCATAAAATATACTTCCATTTTGCCAGTAAAGCCAGTGATGCTGTCAGCCTGGCTGGTCCCTGGGAGCTACTGCTGATCAGAGTTATCCTGCAGCTTTGGGATGACTCTGGTCAAGATCTCAAGACCCAGACTAGTATCTAAACAACGCTCCTCCTGTGATAATAGTCGTTGGCAGCAGCACAAATCCAACTTGCTGTCTTTTCCCTCCCATCATGTGCTACCCATGTGCAAGTCCCAATATTAGCAGAAATGGGCAGTAAATGGATTACCTAATTTGCACAGCTGGGCCTTGTAATTCTCAGCTATTGTTGAAGGAAATGCATGAAATGAGCAGGTCATTTCTGTTATGTGCCAGTTCAAAGCTGCCTAATGTCTTCAGGAGTTATGGCAGACTTTTTCAACAACAATTTCCTTTTTTTCCTGAGGGTTTTCTCTGTCTTGCAATGCAGGATAAGGGATCCACCAAACCTGCAACAGGTACAGAGCCGGACCCACAGTGTATCACATCATGCCTTCAATCTGATGCTGCAGTGAGCGGTTGCAGCGAGCTGCCTTTGACCCTGCCTCCCACCCAACTTCTTGGCTCACCACCATGTTAAGGCTGCCTAAAACTCAGCACCTGGCTGAAAAGCTTTGCGAAGGAGCTGTTTTAGTCTTCAGGAGTTTAAATAATTACATTAAATTCTCACTATAGTAGGCTTTGATTTTGCTGACCACACTAAAGTGAAGTCCCTGTTTCTGTGCATGACTAATACTTAGCCCAGATAGGAGAGGTTTGTCTTCAGAGGGATTTGAGCAACAGGCATAAGATGAAGCCAACTTGGCAAACAGTTCCATCCACTGTCATGTTATCAGGGTTACTCTGGGGAAGGTAGAGGAGGTGACTTTGGGTTTTGCAGAAAATCAGTGGTAGAACCCATCACAGCCCAGCCCTGACTCTCTTGACTTGCCACAAGAGTGCAGCTTTTTTTTATTATCTCCTGTAATAAATTGCTTAATTTAGTCTGCCTCCAGAAAATATTGATGACACATCTCTTTTATAAGGCAAAGTAAAAAAGTACTTTTAAATTTCTCTCTCACACATTCTTTATTTCAGAATTTTGTTTTGTGTTTGATTTTTCTGGATTTACCATAGAGTTCAAAAGCAGTCTCAGTCTTCAGGTTTTTTCCTGTTCTTCATAGATCTGTCTAGCAAACTGTCCTAAAATTGCCAGAGCTGGTAGTAGACACAGGCATAGCTCTCTGCTACCTGCTATTCTGTGAAGACTTCTAGTTTCCTGCTTGGAAACAATCATGCTAACAGCCAGCTCCAAGGAGTTGAAGGTGAAAATAGCCTGAGATTGCCTTCCTGCTGGACCAGAACTGTTATCTCTCAGTCACTCACTATCACTTTGTCCGACTTAATTTTCAATTTACCAAGCAGTAGAGCTTCTGTGACATTACTTTGGAGAGATAATTTTGTATATCTCACTGCCAAGAAGTCGTTCCTCAAACTCCACATTTTCCCTTCCTATCTTTACCCTTGAATGCTAATTCTGTCCTGATTTATTTTGCTAATTGTGTCCATTCTCTTCAAAGACCCTCTCAGGTCTTTCCTGTCATCACTTGACTGTGCTACAAGCATTAACCCCTTGAGCCTTAGTCTTCTGTTTGTAAGCAATTCAAGTTTTGACAACAGCTTAGGAGACAACACCATAAATCTTAAAACCTTTTTCATAGGCAGAGTGGTGGAAATTATTCTTTGAACCACCAGTAAAAAAAAAAAAAGGAGAAAAATGTCAGCACAAACAGAAATTTGCTTCCTTTGGAGAAATAATATATGTAATCAATGTTAGTTCTGATAAGAAATTGCAAAATAAACCTGCTTTGTTTTTAGCAGTCCACCTAGACCTTCTTTGCAGTCATTCATTGCATTCTGTTTAGTTTGTTCATCTACCTCCACTAACTTCCAGCTACATTAGCTAATGAAAGGTTGCTTAGCCAGGAAGATCTTTAAATGCTTGCAGCATCCAAAAGTAAGAAGGTTGATAGTCCAAATGCTCTAGCATTTGAAGATGCTTACAGCATGAAAGCTTTCTTTTGCATTTTTATTGCTTTAGAAGCCACAGTAGATGATTGTAAATACTTTGAGGACATGCTTTTGGCATGTGTTGAAAGACACATCCCTGCAGTGGTGCATGTGCTGTGTTTCTTGGGGCAGGGGTGAAGGGCACCAGGGTTCTCAGGAGCTGGGAGTTCCTATTAACCACTCACTGCAGGAGCTGGTTGAGAGAGTTGGTCTTTGCCTACAAATCTGCTCATTCAAACAGAATCCCCTGAATTGTTGTAGGAAGAACAGAGGGCTTGGGGGTATTTAAAAGGTCATCTTCCATGACTAACTGTGGTATATCACTAGTTGCTGTCTGCATGGAGACAGATTCCTTTTGTCACTGATTGTTCACCCTTACCGTGTTCAGAATCTGAGTATTTCTGATCTGCTCTTCTCTATCAATAAAACACTTTCCCTTCTGCAAGCGTCTCAGTCTTTCTATTGCTTCCCATCTAGGATACCCACATTCTTGACAAACCATGACCTTGCATAGTACAGAGATACCTGCTTCAGGAAAATCTGCAAATGTAGATACTGGCACATAGAATAGATTACAAGGGTCAGGGATCAAACAGAATGGTGTTGATTGGGAATCTGCAAGGTGAGGGAAGCGCAAGGCAAACACCTCGCACCTTGTAGAGTGTGCAGCTGCCACTTCAACATGCATGTACTCATGGCCAGCAGCCCCTGGGCTAGGACCTGCCATGTGTTTTGATAACACGCTGTTTATATAGCCCAAGTCATCCGTTATTCCTGTCTGTTCTGGTATTTCTTTACATCTGTAGAGGTTTTTTAATTGGGCTACTCCCTGAATAACAGACAAAAAAAAAAAAACAGAGAAAAAAACCCCAAAATAAAATCTTCAACAAGACTGAATAATTCATATTTTGCACATATTTATAGACAGTCCAAAGCTTTTTCCTAATATCTCAAGTGCTTAAAGAAAACAATGCATGATTTCTTTGGCATCAGATGACTACGTTAGAAAACCATCCATGTAAATCTGTGGTCTAGTCTTTATCCCACAACTCAGGTCCTCTGGATGCTGCCCATCTGCCTGACTTGAGCTCCACAGCAGTTGCCAGGGCTGGGAAGAAATCAGATATTCCTGCAGGACTCTGGCAAGGGGAGTATTGGGGCTGGGAGCTTGCAATCAGGATCGACTGATCACAGAACAGGAGCAGAAGACAGGAGTCTCTAACACGCATGCCTGTGACCCATCAGAAGGCAGCATGAAGCTGGAGACTGAGATGAAGTTGCTTGTAATGAGTGAACCACTGCAGGGGCTGGATGTGAACTAAACACTTTCGGACTTTGGTCTTCAGACTTCCCAGCAACAGAAGCTTGCCTAAAAGGCAGTTTCCTCAGAATATAGGATGAGCAGTCTAGCAAATGTACAAATGCCTCAGCAAAATGAATCTTAAATGAATGTACCGTGTAGAATTGCAAGCTTAGTAGATTCAAGGAGCATGGAACATATTTGGGTGTCAGTAAAACATTTAAAAAGAGTTCATCAATGATGATGCAAATTGCTTTGGTTCTGACATAGACTTAGCCATTTTGAAAAGTGCCCAAGGTGCTTCTAATAAAGGATAGCTGGCAGCAAGGTATCAGTGGAGAGCACAAGGGAATCGGGAAGCGATGATGAGATATGCAATGTTAAATAGTCTGCAATCTATATTCAGAAAAATCCCCATGCAGGAACCAAATGAGGGAATAGGCATTACCTGGATGCTGTTCCTGGAGAGTACTGGACAGGGAGGAGCTGTAGGTTCATGGAAAGGAAAGATGGTTAGAAACAATATGGTGAAATTTGTGGGAAATGCAAAATGATCCCAAAATATGTCAGCTTACTGGGGCAAGCCTGGGGGCAGAAACCAAAGAGTTTTAATCTTGGCAACAGTAAAAGATATATAAAGCTGCACTGCAGGAGGCTCACTATGATATTATTCTTTACTAATTTCCATGGTATCTGAGCACTGCAGAGATTATATAAATAGACACTTTCTGAAGAAAGTCTTCTCTCTACTAGGATACATTAGGAATTTTATTTATCAACTTTTGTGTTTTGCAGTGATGGGGTGGAGTGTATGGAGAAGAAGGGCTTGAATTCAGGCTTGGTTACAGCAAGATCATCCTGTTCCTGCGAGAGAAAAAAGAAGCTGTGCTTGTAATATTGCTGGTGACACTCCTCTGTCCTGATCTCCTGCAGGGTTTGTCTCAATGCAGAAATGACCACTACCCCTGATAAATGTTGCTGATGTGAATGCCTGTGTCTGAAGGACACTCGTGCTCAGGAGTTGGAGCTTGAATCTAATCTGCTACTGAAGGAACAGCCTGAGGACTGCCCAAAGCACTGGTATGGTACCTTCATAGCAGCGTGTGTGGGAGAACATGTGGGCTGCTGAATCTTCAGGCAGATGACATGATATTTTATTTCACTCTATTTCTAGAAACCCCAAACCTTCGTTCTGAAGTGGTGTATGGTGCATTAGTGATGGTAGGAGGTGGCAAATGCATGATTCAGCGCTGCCTGGGTCTTTATCCTTCAGTACAGGCCCATCATAAACAGTGGGAAGAGCTTCTAACCAAGGGCTGGAATGGGCTATTTGGCTGTGAGGGCAGTCCTGAAGGATACCCCTGGGAGAGGGGCATGTGCTGCTGTACATGCTCTGTCTCTGTCTTGTAAACCTGCCCTGCTTTCTAACACATTACACTCCACCTAATTTTAGGTATGTTTTAGACCTGTTTCTTACGGAACTTTTATGGGATCTTCTGGACTACCCTCTTTGTCACCCTTATGATTAAACTTGTTAGCCAATTTCAGCCAAAAAGGGGCTTCAGAAATAGCAATGGTCCTCTAAGTTTCACCAAAAAAAGTTGCGTGCAGGAGAAAAGAGAAATTGTTCCCAGGATTTCCTCTGAGAGTCACCAGTGCTGCAGCACGTGCCAGCTTGCATGTTGTCACCAAAGTATGCTTTCAGGGAGAGCTGTAAGGCAGAAAAGCTGAAGGGTTAGAAGGAAAGAAGAGCGATGTGTATTGTGATTCACTTGGAAAGCCAGTTAACCCTAAGGCACAAACCCAGAGAGAGCACGGCTGGTCACTTCTGTTATTCACTGGGCTGCTCCATCCTTGCTCTGGATTTGGCCCAGCCCCAGGCAGCTGGACAGTGTTGGCCATGTAGGGTCAGGAACTGAGGTTAGGGACAGCTGAACAAACCCCATGTTTCTGCACAAAGAGATCTTAATGCGAGGAGGAGAAGGCATCAGCCATGTCCAGGATGTCCCCAGACAGTACCCTAATGCCCATGAATCATAAGTTGCTCTGCAATCACAGGGCTGAGTCCTGTCCTTTTCCCCCAGTATAATCCTATTAAAGATCACAGGGTTACAGCTCATCGTGCAAAAAGAATTTGACCTGTGCTTCCCCCCAAGCTGCCAAATGAGGGCTAGTCTGTGGTGGGGGTTGTTGCTATGCTGAGGGGAAGGCAAATGAGGCAGGTGTTTGGGGAAGACATTGTGTTTTCTTAGTTTTTAACTGCTAATAGGGCAGCAGAGAACAGCACATTGATTGATTCAGTGTGTCTTGGGACTGAAAACACCCTCATTTGCAGCTGCACGAACTGCTCAGCTCTGTTAGCCAGAAAAAAACAGGACATCAGCTGTAGTAGTGCAGCTTCTGCATGTCTCTTTTCACACAAAATTACAGTGGTGGGCTTACTCTGTGCTGCCTTAGTCTAGCTACAGTTTGAGTGCCTTAGACCCCCACCCTGGAAGAGGCTGAACTGGAGCTGAAACATGAATACTCAGTGGCACAGCAATAAAATTACACTCTGAGGTGCGGTGGCCCTTCACAGGCACAGGCTTCTCTCAGAAGCAGCACAGTCTGCAAGCTGAGGTCCCAGCAGAGGGAGTTTTTGTCGGAGAGGACTGTGCAAATTACAGCACATCAGTCCATGAACATTAGAGGTCACATAATACTGAGGGGCATTTTACCCCCAAAGGTCCTCAAGCTTCCAGCCTTGCAGTCAGATGCCTGCAAGGGTGTCATGCTTCATGGATACTGCCATCTGTGGAGCAGGAAAAAAGGGAGATACCTGCCAAATGATTTGCAACCACAATAATCTAGAGATGATAAATTATGAGCAACAGCAGTGTCATCAGCTCTATCCAAACCAAGCATTAACTGTTCCTGTGAGTGTCAATAAAGGAGAAAAGATAATATTCTATGCTGCCCAGGGACATTCTGCTTGCTCTTTATAAGCATTGAATTTCACCTGACTTCCCTGTGTGAGGCAGCTTGTGCTGTTGCTAATTCACTGCCCAAGAGCCTGGCAGGCAGCATCATAGTGCTTGGCTAGGGCTGTGCAACAGGCCTCCAAAAGGAGGGTCTTCTGCACAGGGGCTGTGTCCTGGCCCTGTAGCAGCCACTGATCCCCTCCTAGACACTCGGGAAGGCCACCAGTTCATGGCATTCTCAGGGGATTTCAAACAAGTATGAAGCCCTTTAAGGCACACCTCAGCCTCTTAGAGCAGCACAACTAACAGCTACTGGGGAAAAAATGCTGTGCTTGTAGAAAGATGTAGCTGAGTTAGTCCTGGTACATTTGTTTTAGGTGCATTAAAAAAGTCATTAAAATATTTTGCTTTTACCCCTTTCTGTATAGCTCCGACTCCCCTGGAGAAGTGCTAGTGTATAAGCTGGATTGAGAAGATCCCCATCCAGCCTGGCTAGACAGGCAGCATCAAGCACGGCAGGGAACATGTATGTGCATGTGCAAAGGGCTGCTTGAATCTTGGAGATTGCTGTTCGTCTTAATCCCTTCTTCTTGGTTTTGTTCTAATGCATAAATGAACATACTCTTTCCAGAATTGCCCAGGAACCAGAAATCACAGGAAACGCAATGGCAGACATAGCTCCTTTTTTGCATTCCCTTTGGTGAGACACAATTCACAGACCTGGGGTAGTTGCTGCTTTGAAGTGATGGGACTTCTGCTGTTACAGTGAAGAGGTCTGGGTGCACATATTTAGCTGCAGAGAGTGGTAGAGATGACAAGGACCATGCCAGTTTTAGTCAGCAGTTGTCAAGGGCTTCCTAAGTCCATATCTCCCAGGAAACACTTTATCAGGGAGCATAAAAGCCCTGCATTCCCAGCTATCACATCTCTTTCAGTGAAGAGCTGGGGAAGCGTGGTAAATTCTAGTGGGTTCCTGAGGAGCCAGGAAACTTGTGGGGAAAATCCATGTGTGGTACTGATGCAATGCTGCTTGCCAAGCACCTTTGGAAATCTTCCTTCATGTTTGAAACTGCATGGAAAATAAGGTTTGAGAGTTATTAGCAACTCAGAATATTTCCACTGGAAAACATTTTCTTGCAAAATTTACTACTGTTTCCCCTTATGTCTATAGGGCCTTTATTTGGTGGAAAATGCATCTTTCCTAGCATTATTTTCAAGTGGAGACAAACAGCTTCATGTCTTCTTAACACAACCTAAGGCTAAAACCCTAGGTCACTGTGGGTGCAGAAAATTCCTGTTTAGGACAGACCCTTGCACATGGCAGCATTTGCAGACAAAGCAATTGCAGGCTCTCAAACCAGTCACCAGCACAGAGGTGAGAGTTGTCCTTCTGCTTTTGTACTCAACTTGCTGTCTTACTGAATAACTTGGCTGCAGCTAAACTTGGCTCTGTTATCCAGACTTCTTTTAATAAACTTAAGTCTTTCAGAGTGCTCGAGAAAGTTTGATACGACATCACTGCTGAATCAACAGAAGCCAGTGTTGAGTGGATTTGCTTGCGAATGCATTCAAGACCTCAGCTATAATGCCAAAGTTTGGAGTCATTCAAAACACCACAGAACCCTTGTGATTTATAACCATCTAATTAGTGCTTTAAAGCAGTTATGGGCAGAGAAAGCAAGGGTGACATCCCACAAGTAATTCTTGCCCATGAGAATAGAAAGAAAATAGAATGAGATCACACCAATTCTGGAAGCCATTTAAAGCCCTGATGTGCCTCTATATACCATTCTGAAAAGAGATGCCCTATAGCCCTAGACTTATGGGAATATTTGTATTCATTCTGATGGAATGGGCTCCAAAGCAAACACTCTCCTGTGTAGCCCTTCCGGCAGCACTAAACCTTGGCCAGAACCAAAACAAGTCATTTGTAATTAACTGCATCATTCTTTCTCCCCTTCCCTGCCACCATGTGCCAGTGTCTACTCTTCCTCCAGCTCCAGATGATGTGGGCATCACAAGGCCAGTTGTTGTTTAAATGTTTCTAGGCTGTCCCCAGGGGGAAAAGTTAATTGTCATCTGAAAGAGGAAGCTGTATTTTGTGGTTGAAGCAGTATTTCCCAACCTTGTGGTTACCAGAGTAGTTCCAGAGGGCCCACAGACCAGAGGAAAAGTGCATGGCAAGTGCAAATGGGTAGGGGAAGCTGCGTCTGATGAATATGTTTCTGCTACTTGGATGATAAAAGGATCTTTCTTCTTTCTCTGCCTCTGACACATGTAGATACAACGTTATCATTACAGGCTGCTGCCAAGCAGCTCCCTGGGACAGCACTGTGGTGGGTGACTGTCTTCCAAGCTGCCTTCAGATGGGGAGTGTAGGAGAAGGTACCACTGGAGGAAATGTCAGCAATGGGGAAAGAAAAAGGAACAAGCTGGGGTGGGGAGGACCAAAAATGAGAGAAAAAATTCTGGAAGGTGAAAAAAAAACAGAGGAGAGGTTAACAGGAAACTGAACAGCTGAGGAAGGAGATGCCAATGAACACAAGACACAGGCCAAGCAGCCAGTGATGACGTGCTCCAGTAGGGAGTAAAAATGGAATGGCACTACAGGACTGAGGTGGATGCCTGGGAGATGTTGTTCCCAGCTTACATTTGGTCTCTAGGGTCAGGGTGTGTTTGAGCACTTCACAGAGAGGAGCTCTAACACGATCAGCATCACCTGGCCATATGGTTGCTGTCTGGGAAGCTCCCCGAGCAAGCTGTAAAAGCAGGAGAGGCAGGTCAGCAGCCAGATGTCCAGTCCTGCTGTGTCCTGCACTGACACAGCTGCCACACGTGCCAGGTCTGCTGGCAGCTCTGACAACAGCAGGGACCTTCTTTAGCTCAGGTTCTGACCAGGTGCCCCCATCGTGTTGCCTCTCCCAGCACCAGCAGCTGGCTCCAGCCCCAGAGCACCTGAACACTGCACGACTTCTTGCTCCAGTGAAGCAGAAAAGAGTTAACTCCCCCTCAGTTCTCCTCCAGAGGAGAGAAGATGGAAATGTTTCATACTGTGCTATTTTTAAATCGTTCAAGAAACATATTACTAACAGAAGAACAGCATAACTGACATTTCCCAGAATCAGCTGATGAAAGTGCACAGCACAGCTCCTCTTGGGCAGCCCAGGGAAGGTAGAACAACTTAAAATAGCTTCCAAATAGAAGAAAAATGCAGGAAACCATTATAGAGCCCTGTAGGCAACACCCCGAAGTCCACTTTAGCTATTAGCCGTTGTACTTAAGGCAATAGAGAGAAATTAAGCAATGAGACCACTGGAAGGTTTGTTTCCCCATTGAATCCTAAAATAGCTTCAACTCATTGCTAGTGAAAGGCGTCACAGTGACAGGGCCAAAGACCAGAGGCATCTGCCCAGATGTTACATAAACCTCTGTAACAAGGGTCTTATTTAAAGGAAGGGTCCCCAGCCCTTTAGACTGCGGGATTTACACTTGGGAGCGACCTGTGACATTGACATGTCTCCGCTGTGGGCTGACTTGAGACCCACAACTGGTTTCAGATGATCTGCCAAATGACTCACATTTTCCTTATGGAAGCTCACTCAGAAACAGGGACAGGTAGGACAATTCATAACAGCTACATATGCAAGGATCTGAAATGTACCATGTAATCAAATAATTACTGCTACTCTTAAACAGCAGAACAGTGTCTTTCTGAAGGCTTTTTATTTCTGAGGGCAGTTAAAGATAAAATTTGTAGTGGTTCGTCCAGACTAATTTTAGTGTATAATAAATTCAGATATGAAAGAACTCGAGCTCTTATGTGGTCTGCAGGACGCAGGAGGTCAGGCAGAGAGATTAGTCTGGCCTCATCTGAGTTTATAGTGTCAGAGGAAACACAGTTCCTTGTCAAAACACACCAGTGAGAAATGGTGGCAGCACTGCTGGGAGGTGTGCTGCAGTGAAAAGCAGGTGTCCTAAAGAGCCTATGAGGAAATGCTCTTCCTGTTGGAGTGGATAGTAAAATGTCTACCCAGGTCATAAACGTGGCTTCCCCACTTCCCCTTTGTTTTCATTACAGGTTAAAAAAAAACCCCAAACCTTTCTTCCTTTGTTTTAAGGAAGCAAAAGTGAAATGCAGTTTTTGTGCTGCAGCTGGCTGTGCTCTCATCCTGAGGAGTGAACAGACTCAAAGGTGAGCCTTCTTCCAGCTGAGGAGCACAATCGTTTGACAGTGCAGGATGCCCCGAAGTGCTTTTGGTGCTGCCTTCAAACCTGGCATATGCAGCAGCCCCCAGCACAGTGCTGTGCTTATAATGTCCTGAGCCCAAGCTGGGCTTGCATCATCTCCATGCTGCACTGCTGCAATGGTGGATGCTGGAGACAGCATCTCCCAGCCTTTGAAGAGTTTGCAGAGGAGAGCAAGCTAACAAGCCTGGGAGCAGTACAAGCATATCTAATGTGTGACTAGTTGTGCCTTCCTCACTTACAAGCCATCTTTTGTAAATATTTGTGGAAGTACCTAGCAGGAGGCAGGCGAAATGCACAGAGATAGGGAATTTTTTTCAGTCATAAAGAAGATATATTAGCAGCTGCCAGTGGTAGCATAGACATGCCCTTGGACAAAATACAGGCACTAGGAACTGCCTGGGGACCTGGTAGGGGTTATACTCTGAACAGCTACTGTGCACAAAGTCACAGTTATGTTTTGATTCAATCTTTTCACTGCAGGGCACCTTTTAGATACAAGGAGCTTATCTTACTGCAGGGCAAGCGCTGCAAGTTAGTTAGAGACGGTTGTTAAAAGATCACTAACCTGCTTTATTCTCCAGTAGAAAGGTTGCATTCATCTTATGAAAGAGATCCAGGAGCCCAGTGGTGACATTTTCAGTCTGGCTGTGATGGTACTGCATGTAGAGAAAAAAAGTACTCCTGCAAGAGGGTTTAAGATTTGATGCTCTCCGTTCAGGAGGCTTCTCTGTGCAAACCCCAAGTTTTCTTTCATGGTGAGATTCTCTAAAGTATCAGGTAAATTTGTACAAAAGGACTGGGTCTATCTTCCTGTGGTTTTCTGTTCTTCTACACGGACTCTGCCAATGCAGGCCACCAGTGGTTCCCTGGTATGACTCCACACCGTTGGTCAGGTGGTGGGGTCATGCTGTTTGCAGTTCCCCTAAGGCAGGGGTTTCAGAGCTATCCTATCCAGGAAACGGACCGGCAGGGCTCTGGCCTGAACAAAGTCTTAGTCCTTTTCTATCTAACATCTCCTATTAAAGGAGGTCTAAACTGCTCTGTGAACGCTTAAGTGGTGAGAAGAGTGACAGGGTGGAAGGACACTCCTGGCCATATAGATGAAGAAGCCGTCTCAAAGAGGGGTTAAGATATTATCTGGGGCTGCAAAACAAGTAGGCAGTATAGCTAGGAGCTGACTCTCAAACTTCTCTGACCCAGTGACTAGAGTAATCTTCCTTCCTGGCGAAAAACCCCTAGGAAGGACAGCTCAGAAGGAGTGAGTGAGTGAGTGAGTGAAACTCTGTGTGCAGGGTAAAAATGAGCATATCCATTGTTATTCCATTTTGTGTGTGCAAAGTGGGAAGAGGTGGTGCAATTTGCCTAGAGGGTGGTTTCCACAACTGGAAATATTTAATTAAGTGAATTACTTTCCTAGTAGTACTTTAAAAGGCATTAGACCTAGCCTGAGCCCCATTTTTATATGTTCAGTGGACTGTGAGGAATTTACTGTCAGATTAAGAGAGACAAAAAAGGTAAAAGTCAAATTGGTGGCAAAATGAAGTTTCTGGCTCCTTGTCAAAGCACCCACGTGCCTCATTACCTTGGTTTAAAGCCAACAGACTAGCTTAACAGGGCTGTTTATTACTCCCTCCCCTTCCATCTATCCCAAAAATGGAGTTTCAGCTACAAATCCTCCCTTTGCTAAGCTGCACTTTGCTTTTATTCTTCTGTGTATATACTCTTTCTTAGAGCGCCTCACGGAAGCGCAGCGTTTGCATACAGCTGATAAATGCCACCTGCTGAGGACGCCTCTTGGGCCTTTTCAAACAATATCCCGTCTCCATACCAGCTGTTTCTGCTGGGAACATTATTGTACCCTGCTGCCGGTCTTGGAGCCAAATGATCCTGGGGAGGAGGGGAGAGAGTGTTAATGAGATAATAAAAGTATACACTCACTATTTTCTACTGCAGCATCAATGTGGCTTTTTCTTGACTTTAAAGCCTGTTTAGCCATTGGAACATGGCTCTGTCAAAAAGAAATGTTGATTCCTCTTTTTATTGCAGCCCTCACAGCACTGCGCCACATGAATTGTCAGCCTTTTCTTTCCCTCTTTACCAGAAAGCATCTGCCTGTTTTCCTTCATGTCCCATGTAGCACAGACACCCAAGCGTGGTGCTCAATTCCTTTGCACCAACCAACCTGCCGTAAAGACACCCCCAGGAGATAGATATAAATGAGGGACATAAATGCCTCTGCTACAGCAGTATCCCTTATTGCTGAGGGGATGGGACCAGATGGGTGTCTCCACAGAAAAACATAGCTTCAGGAACAGAATTAGCTGTAACCTGTCCTAAAATTGTCTACCCATATTAGGTACAGTAAATGTTCAACAGGGAAAGCAAAATCCTGAAGCACAAGTGCCACATCTGGTGCTGGAGCTGCTCAACCACAGCCCCGCTCCCATCCCTTTCTACACTGCAAGGACAGTTCCACACCTGGGAAGGGATCAGAAAATGGGTAGAGACACACAAGTGGCCTTTTTTTTCCTGCTCATCACTCACTGACTGAAAGCTGGACTTGCACGTCCAAACCTCCCACAGTGGCCATTGGCCATTGACCTCTGGGTTTATATTCAGCTAAGTGGTTTCTCCTATAAGGCTGTGCCAGGTCCCCATGGCCAAAGTTTCTTCCTTCTCTTTCTGCAGGCTCTGCTGAGGAAGATGTTACTTAGCCTGTATCTACACCCTACTACACAGTGTTTCACAGTGATTCAGCTCCTGGTGTGCTGAAACCACTGCCTGCTGTACTGACAGTACAATCTCAGCAGTTTGTTGCAGCCTCATTCATATCTGTGTCTTTCTCTTCTTCCTATCTTATCCCCAGTGTGTCAGCTGTTTGCAGCAGGAACCTTCCATATAGGTGTCAGCCACCTCCGCCATCAATGGCTCCTTAATCACAGAATACTAAAAGTTAGCAATAACAGGGATAGTCATCTTAGGGCAGCAGCATTTAAAAAGTCAGAACTAGGGGTCAATAAGCACATGATTTTGTATTCAGTTATCCTAAACATTAACAAATCTTTGATCTGAACAGTACTACTGTTCCTACGGTCTTTCCTATCCTGAATGATCCTCTTTCATACAAATGCAAGCAGAACTCCCAGAGAACCAGCCTCTGAACTTAGCTAATTAGTCAGCTTGCTTGGGGGGAGCACAGATTAACACCTGGCTTCATTCTGCTGATGAGCTATCTTCAAAAACCTGTTTAGAAGGCAGGGGAGCCCTTCAGCTGAAAGGAGGCTTTAATAAGGTCTCTGCGTGCTCACTCAGAGCAGGGAGGTGAGAATTTTTGCTCAGCACCTGTGCTGCCAACAATGTGTAAGTGGGGATGTGTGGAGTGGGATGGGGTGAGGGGCTCCAGCATCCTGGTCCGTTGTTGCCTGGCGGAGCAAGCAGCACACAGAGGTTGCTTTTCTATCCTCACCTACTTCTCTTTGGTTTTAATAGAGATTTGTTGCAGCTGTAAGTACTGCTCCAGTTCTTCTGAAGCAGTGTGAAAGAATGTGATGATGTAGCTTTATTATTTTTAGCCTACGTTCCAAAGTGAGTTATGCTTACACAACTACGTCTCTGCAGCCCTACCCTCCCTGCCCCTCACACGCAAGCATTCGTAGCTTTTACATTCATATGTTAATTTTAAACAAATTTGAGAGGGAGCAGAGGTCTCAGAGCTGTGAAGGGTAACTCCCAGCGCTGGCATGTGGGCAGAAGAGTGGCGCGCACACACACACACACACACACACACACACACACACACACACACACACACACACACACACACTGCTCACGAGCTTGCAGCCGGCAGGTAGGCTGGAATAGCTTGGCCCCGGACTGTGTCACAGGCGGCTCCCAGTCAGCCTGACCTCACAGGCGTTAAGGGGAGAGTGGGGAAAAGACCGGGAGGGGTCAGGCATAGGACACAGGGGAAATTGCGGGCAAGGCTGAAGGATATAGGATGTAAATTTGTGGACCTCAGAAGGGCTGGCACTCGTGAGCTTCCTGCTTTGTCCGAGAGCGATTGGTGCCCTCGGCACAGGTCTAAAGAAATTTGTCTACAGTATTCCTCAGTAGGACTAAACTCTGCTTGAATGGATTAAAGAAACGGTGGTGGAACCTGCCTTGCTGATTCTGGTTCTAGCTTAGGCAAGACAAAAACCAACCTGAGTTGAGGGGAAAATGACTTGGGGCCGGGGGGGGCGGCGGCGTCATTCACTCTCTCTATGAAGAGTAAGCCTGAAAATGTAAAAGAAAATCCAAAGTTTAGAGTCCCAGGCTTTATCCTTCCAGGTGAAGATCGTTCTCCCGTAATGTGCAAGGGCTACCAAAGCTCTGAGACGTTTGTTAAAACCCATACAAAGCCCCATCCAGGCGAGAAATACTTTGCACAGCAATTGTTAAAGGGGTGGTGTGAGTGTGTGTGGGAGCTACTATCTTTTTGGGTAGGGACTCCTAAGCCCTCCATGATACTAGGCCAGCCTGGCAAAGGAGAGATGCTGCTGTATGTGAAGTACCTCCCAGGGATATCAACAACCTGTCTCTGGTTTCTGAGGCTTCACAAGCTGGGGTGAATGGGTGACAGAACTTTCTGGCTAGAAACGCAGGGTATATGGGTGCCTGCATCACCATTCAACATGTCCTAGGGATTTGATACTCAACATCTACCTGAAAAGTGATAGTCATTAGACATAAGATTTATTGTGTACAAAGGATGAGGAGATAGCTAAATTCAAAGGGCTTATGATGAGTACATGAGGCAGTTTGGCCTTTTATTTCTGTGAGCATTGTTCTCCAACATTTCCCCAGCAGAGTAGTCCTGCTGGAGAACTGGGCTCTCTCAGAGTGGTATTTCTTTGATGGTGCTGGGCACAAGCTGATATTTAAAGGCAGAGCCACAGCTAACACTAAGTCTGTTTGGTGGCACTAAAGTCAGACTGCGTATAAGCTTTTTTTTTCTATTTTATAATTCAGAATCTCTTTAGGTTTTTTTATAGTTACTGTGGCCAGTAGCCAGTCTTTCAACAATTAGGACATTCTTTCGCTCTATCAAGCATGAAGTTTAGAGGAAACTCAATTCCACTTGAAGTACCGTAGTGTAAGAGAAAGAACCTCTTACCTTGAAAATGGAGCACTGCTGACTGTCAGAAGACCTGAGCTGCCTGTGGGGTTAGCCTGCCTATGCCTTGGAGAAAAGTACTGGGACCAAGCTCTTTTCTGAGTAACCTTTCATTTTGAAAGTCTCACTATTTGCATAGCTTGCATTTGGCCTCTCCCGAAGACTCTAATTTCTGTTGTAGAGCTTGCTGACAGTTTTCAGCTTTCATTATTCGTGGTTGCTTCCAGAAATAGTGTATGTGTATAATCCTTTTATTTTTTAAATTTTATTTATTTATAATTTTTGGCTACACCAGCTTTGTATAATTATGCTCCCATGACTGTATTACCGTTGACTTTTATAATCACAAGAAGCTTGTAATGAAAGAGGAATATAAAATTACTAAAATATCAGGTTAGCTCTTATTTTTAAACTCAGGTAAGCACTTACATGAGACACATACTTGAAAACAGTCAACTTACTCTGACATTGTGATTTCACAGTCGGTCAGATCCAAACCTTATTACAAATCTATAGAAGATGATGCCTTGGCCACATAAATCAGAAGTGCCATTTCACAGGAGCTAAGTGGAGTTCAAAGGCAGCCCTTTCTGCATTTGAAATGCCAAAATCTGATATGATAATCTTTAGACCACTCATCAAAATAAAACAAATCCGCTTTCTCCGCCATGATTGCAAGATATTTGCAGTCTTTTATAAATATATAAATATATTTATAAAAATATTTTATAAATATATAAATATAAAAACTCTTTTATATTTAGCCCATTTAGCTGGTAAACTGCCTACCTCTGGGCAATGCCATTCCAAGGAAGATCAAATAAAAGCTACTAAAATCAAACCAGTCAGGCCATCAATGATTCAGGCAGCTAAAATCAAGGAATTAACTGGAAGCACAATAGCTTTTAAAGCCATAAAGCTCTACAAGGATCAGTTTCTACCTGTTGTAGAGTATGGTAAAGGTCAATTGTGTCTTCTACTACCATTCCTTTGCAAAAGGGCACATTCACAAAGCAGCCTAGGGAAGGCTGACCCAGGTGAGTGGGGTGCTCAGGGACCTCTTCAGGTAGTAAGAGGAACAGGGAAAGGTGAGGGGAGCTGCAGAGGAGCAGGTGCTTGGCCAAAGCTTGATCCTGCTGTATCCTGTCCATGGTGGTTGGACCATAAAAAGTCAGCTGTGCCAGCTGAGTAGTTTCCAGGCATGAAGAAAAGGCAAGCTATTACTGCTGGAGTTGGAGCATTTCTGAGCTCTGTATCTAAAATCTTTGCCTTTTAATGTGTAGGGAAAACATAATAGAAAAAGTGTGTTCCTCTTGCCCTGATCTGTCCACTTGTTCCCACGCTTTGTTGAGGCAGCATGGCCAGATCCAGAGACACTACTTCATGTCAGTGAAACATCACCTCTGATAGTCCCTGTGGCAAGTCCTTTGAATCGGGGTTTAGCTTCCCCATGGAGAGGAAAAGGGACTTATTTCTTACTAATGGGGATAACTTCACTGGAATGATATGTACTCTGTGTTTGAATGAAAAATGAGAAAACCCCCCTTACGGACCTTTCCCCCTGCAACCCACATAACAAGTTTGTCTTACTGTCCCCTTGCAATTATAATCCCACCAGTAAAGGAGCTGTAGGCTCATTACCTAGCTGCATAATGAAGCACATTAGCAGGACAGATGGATAGTTGGCAGTAGAGGCTGAAACAGGCTAAAATCCAAAGTGCTCTGAAATGTGCCCTTGGGCTTTCTCTGAAGCCTATTTGCTTTTATAAGAGGATTTTAACATTCAGGAGTTCATAAGAAGCTTGCTTGCTTCCAGAAGTTGTCATTGTCCATGGCATAGAAGCCCCAACTGGTGCTCGGATTCTTCATTTGCGAGCTAACTCTGGTAGTTGTTACACTGCCCTTAAGACTTTAAAGTTGAGTCACCCAGGGAGCAGCGCCATTAGTCCCATGGGTTGCACCCTCTGTCAGGAGTGGTCCTGGGGATTTTCTTCACAGAAACCCCACAGAAACCAACCGCTCTTTGGACAGAATCTTCTGAAAATTGTCCTGTGGTCCTCAGACCTCAAAGTAGTATTTTTTTAAAAAGTTCTCTTTTCCCACAACAGTTTGGCGGCCATACCTGTTTCTTCGTCAGGAGGAGAGGAATGTCTGCCCTGACATTCCTGACAAATACTGACATACACTGACGGGCGGCACAGGTCTATGTACTGACTAGCCAGGGGAGCTGAATCTTGTCATCCTACACATCCAACAGTCTCTTTGTTTAATATTTTCCTACAGCACGTGCTGATACCCTTGTATATTTTTAAGGCACAGAAATTGTCCTTGGCAATTTTTCTGCTTGCTATATAGTGATATTTCATATCACTGGCAAAAAACCATACTGCTGTTGATCTCTGCAGCAGGTGCCTTGTACAGAGATGTATGAGGCATCCTTCCACTGCCTACAGGGGCACGATGTGCTCCCTTGGCAGAGCCAGCTTTCTGCACTGTGCATGGCAGGCTGGTGCCTTCTGCCAGGAGGGGGTCTGGCTCGCTGCACCAGTAACCATTTCTGATGTGTATTAACTAGGGATGCCTTAGGTTTTAACTTTTGTATTTTTCAGATCCTGTACTATTTAGTGTGTAAATGAAACTTCATGCAGCCTGTTAGCTACTGTTCCCTCATACTGGTTAGACATAATAAACCCTCTCTAGGTTTGCACTCCAGGGACACCTTGTTGTCCCAGGCCCCCAAACATGTAAACTAAAGCCTCTGAATGGGGGGGAAAACTTGGGGTGGTTACTTCATTGCCTGAGATTGAAATTGGAGAATTAACCCTGATTTGCAAATGGACCAAACTTAAAAAAGTGTGAAAAACTTGTGACCCAGGGTCCATCTTGGGTGTAGCCTCTTGACTGCCTAATGTGTACCTTTGAAAGCCCTTCAATAAATACCTGCTTTTATTCTCTTAGTCTTGTCTAGTCTGTGTTTTCAGGTAGCCACTCCAAGGCATCAGGAACACAAAACTACTCTGCTGAATCACATGCAGCTCAGAGGCTACAGTTCAGCTCCCCAGGATGTTGTTACAAATCGTCACGAAAATAAAAGGGCAAGTAGCAAAGACAAGTTGGTAGCAAAACAAGTCTTGTACAAGTGCATAAGGGAGTAAGGTAGGGATAAGCACTACCCCAGCCCCTGAGGTTGTCTGTAAAACCAGAAAGAAAACCTCACCTTCTCCTTCAGATCTCGTGTGCTATTGGAAGAGTGGTATCCTTGGGTGTGGTTCCATCATTCACACTCCTGCTGGTTAGGCTATCAACTCCATGGCTGTGCTGCTGTGAGGGACCAGAGGCAAAGGGTTGTTCAATTTCCCATATTGGAGCCTGCCTGCTATGCTGGGGTGAGTAGGCTAGGAAGAGGGTTTGTGTTAGAGGTGAAGCCAGCATCCTGTACTGATGGAAGTGGAACTGACATTTGTCATTGAAGAGAAAGCACCATCACTTGAGGCTACCCATGCATATGATCTGGCAATATTGAGAACAGGAAACAAACGTTACATGTGTCAGAGTGCACCTGGCACTCCCAAGATTTCAAAGAGATTTACAAATGCTGCATTGCTGTATTAGCCTTCCCTAATTACTCTGCAAGACAAGCAAACATGACACCACCATTCTGCAGAACACTAAAGTATGCCATGTGGATGCTCTCCTGTAACTCACAAAGCCACGTCCCACTTGGGGCTGATGATGGATAATCCAAATGCTACTACCCAGTTCCTTTGTCATCATTTGACCATATGGCTTCTCAAACTTCCTTTATCTATTACTTCAAGAGGGTTTCTCTTTGCAATGTTAACTTGAGCTAGAGCACAGGTGTTGCCCTACTTTACATGCCATCTGTACACAAAACCCTGCTGTAGCTTGGATCTCTTGGCTGAGATGGTCAAGTGGGCATCCTACATACACTGGGTAGGGTAGCTGCAGGCTAATGCCTTAGACCACCTGTGGTCCTCCATCGCCTTCCCAGAATTCCCTGCCAAGCATCCAGAAAGGATAAGCATATTCTCCCACAGTACTATCAAAAGCTTACTACGTGTCTGTGATTTGTGCTAGTCCTTGTATTGCATGAAAAGGAGCTCAGGGCAGGTGTGGATTGTACAGCATTTCTGCTGTCATGGGTGCCAGGCTCACTCAAGGTCAGCAATGTGACCATAAGGAACTCAAATTGCGGCCACTGGGAGGGTATTGCAAAAATGCAGAAGGCAAGAACACAAATATCTTCATCAAAGGTTTGTGTTATGTAACTTTCTTGACAAAACAAAAAATGAGGAAATTAAGTGAAATCGTTAAAAACAAAACCGCAGATTCCTTGAAACCATAGTTCTGTAAAATGCTGTATTTATTTAACCCAAGCCTACAAAAATCCTAAATAAACTGAGGAGCTTGGTCTTGGAGTTTTAAGGAGTGTCTAGGGCATCTGTCTCTCTGCCAAATGCTTGGGTGAAATAACATATCCATAAAAAAATGGGAAACTATGTTTTACTAAGGGAGGAGGAGAGTCAGAGCAATTAATTTGCCAGAGGCCATCCTCTTCCTTACAATGAGTAAGTGTTTACTGCTCCTGAGTGGGGTACAGGTGATGTGTACTTTACAGCAGACAAAGATGAATTATCTGGAATAGATTGCAGACATCTGATCTTATGAAGGAGGTGAGGGGTCTATTCATTTTATCTACTGGGCTGGGAATACGCTGGCCAGAAATTCAATATCATGCTACCTAATCCAAAGAGAGATTAACTACTTTTAGCCCTTATTAAGGCAGTAGTGTGTAACGTTGGATTGAATGTTGTCAGGAAGGGAAGGGTATGACTCATGGTTTGGGTCCCCCGCCCCCTGCCCCACTTTCATTGTTTTGATTTGTTTCTGAAGGAGGTGGCCATGTTGTAATTTCCTTGTAATGAACATGAGGATAGCAAGCTAAAAATAGTTTTAGGGGAGTATTTTGCAGTCTCTATAACAACAAAACATATAGATATGTCACAGTAAAGCTTTGCTAAACATGCAGTTGTTTATGATCTAGGAAGGGAAAGGTAGCAATGAAGAACTGAATGCAGTCTGTATTTTTGAAAGCAATGTGTGTTTGTAAAACAGAGGATGTACTGATTGATCGTTTCTGATTTGGATCCAAAAGTTTACATTTCCCTCAGTTTCCATTAAACCTCCCATAGAATATAACCTGGAGACAATAGATTTAACGTCTGGCCTTTTTTTTTTTCAACTGCTTGTTTCCAAGTTTGTTTGAATGCGGACATGAGTGAAGGCAAAATGCAGTGGCTCACACGGCAAAGAACACCATGCATCTTGTTCTAAGACTCTGTTCATTAAACCATTAAAGATTGCTGGGGTTGGCAATACCATGTCTACAGGGAGCTAATTACTTGTGCAACTGGTAAAATACCATGACAACAACAAAGAAAGACATTTTGTAGACAAGTAACAATGACAAGCTCCTGCCCTGCAGCATGAAGTTGGTAGGGTCAGCCTGTACCCTCCCAAGTCAGAGGGATGTCTCAAGTGAATAAGAGAACCCACATTTTTGCTGAGAATGTGATTAGAAAGAATGCAGTAAACTCTAACAAATATACAGACTAGAGATGTGTCAATGAGTCCAGATACACTGCAGCTATACAGTGCTTATGGTTGTATACTGCTTTAACAGCAGAGCGATGGGCCCAGGGGCCTGCTGATTCACTTTTTCCTGGTTTTCATTTTACACCTTCATAGAGATTGCGGGTTTGGTTTAAAAGTCTCTCCAAGGGCATCAGCTTTGGTGTTCTTTTTTTATCTTTTCTCACCAATACCCCCAAAGGACTTACACTCATTTCCCTTTCTGTGCAGCAACAGCAGCACAGGGGCTCTAATTTGTTTGCTGGAAGCATGTTTTTGTGTTGAGAATTATGTGTTTTCCTCTGAGACCTTTCAAAAGAGCCCACCTCATGTAATTGCAGGATTTCAGCTGTTGAAGGATCTCTTTTTACTCAGTAACCTATATCATTTACTTCTTTCCCTAAGAGCCTTGATTTTTAACTAATTTAATTTTCTTATTAAGAACAGAGACTAGTTGAGGCATCTTCTAAAATCTATTCATGTAGTATTTTTATAGGAAAAGAATTCAAAGCAAATTTTTTATGAGGTGGAAGCTTAAAAGCCTTAAGGGTGCTGGTATTAAAACATGGACAAATACAAACTGAGAAGAGAATGGATTGAGAGCAGCCCTGAGGAGAAGTATTTGAGGGCAAGACAAGAAGTGTCAACATGAGCTGGTAATTTGCTCGCCAAATTAAAGACAACCGTATCCTGGGCTCATCAAAAGAAGTGTCAGCAGGTCAAGGTAGGTGATTCTCCCCATCTGCTTCACTCTCATGACACCCCACTTGGAGTAATGGATCCAGCTCTGGGAGCCCCAACATGAGAAGGACATGGGCCTTTGGAGCAGGTCCAGAGGAGGGCCATGAAACTGGAGAACCTCTCCTGTGAAGACAGGCTGAGAGCTGGGGTTCTTCATCCTGGAGAAGAGAAGGCTCTGGGAAGACCTTATAGCACCCTCCAGTACCTAAATTGGGCTGCAAGAGAGTTGGAGATGGACTTTTTACAAGGGCCTGTTATAGGACAAGGGTAAATGGCTTTAAACTGAAAGAGTATAGATTTAGATTAGATATTAGGAAGAAATTCTTTACTGTGAGGGTGGTGAGACACTGGAACAGGCCACTAAGAGAAGCTGTCTACACAGTTTTATAGGCCTTGATCACATTCAACCTTGATTTTCTCTCCAAAGAGAGGAACACAAGTCTTTTTAGTCTCCTTAAGGCAGCTTCTCCATCCTCTCAGCTGTTCTAGTTGCCCCTCTCTAACTCTGCTACATCCTTCCCGAGATGTGGAAACCTAAGTTGCACTCAGCTGCTGTGGATCAGGATATTACATGGCAGCAAAATGGTGCCTTTTGGCCTTGATCTCAATCCTCTTTGTGATGAGACAGAAGCATTTCATGGTACATGGTGGGTGTCTGTATTGCTATATATATGTCAGGACTAATAGTACAAAACTGCAGCTGTTTGCCTATCCAAACAGCACAAAATTCCCTGAAAAATCTGTCATGGGATATATGGATATTTCTAAAGACTGAATTAGCCATTTATTCTGGTGACTGCTGTTTTTCAAATGAGGTAAAGGGAAAAAAAATATCCCACAAAATTGAAAACCTGCCTGACACTTCCGTAGTCACCCATTTTTTTCAGCATTGTGGAAAAATAGCACTCAACAGGAAGGGTCTAAATTCTGAATTGATGCAAAATTGCTAGGCACAATTTGAAATGAGGAATTTTTAAGTCTCTGAGACCTGGACTTCAGCCACCTTCTTGCAGCTCTCCTTCCTTTTCCTACCCCCACTGGGCAGCATAAAGCATCCAGTGAAAGGAAGAACTGTGGTGACTGGGGACCTAACTATAGGCTCCTGTTTGTGGACACCAGCTGGTAATCTGCTTCAAATTAATAGCACCTTTTTTTTCCTCTTAAAATGATTCTCCAAAAAGGCGATGGCCAGAAGCAGAACTCATGGCAATCCCACTCCACTGAAAACCTGGCTTGTGAGCCTCAGGAGAGAGGGAGACTGGTTCAAAATTGTGAGGCAGAAAGCTATTGCAGAAACCACACAGTTTTCCTGGCCTTCTCCAATGGATTTTTCCACCAAAAAGAAAAAAGAATGCTTTGGCCTAGTAGTGGTAATTTGAGGTTCTGTATGCCCAGCAAAGTTTTCCACACCCCGCTTCCTGTGAAACTCACAGGAGAAGCTGATCTATTCCACACAGGCACATGGAGGGAAGGCTTGCAAGGACAGAAACACAATGAACTGCTACAAGAAGCAACCAGGTGGGAGTGCTCACAGTGCCAATTCAGCATTGAATTTCAACCACATTGCTTACTAAACTTCCTCTACCTTCAGCATGAGATGCTGTTGGTGCTGTGGAGGTCACACGGAGGAGGATGTTTGGCTGCGAGGGTGCCACGGTTTCCCTGCTCACCTCTCTCTCTCAGTGGTGGTCAGCAGGGCTGGCTCAAGGTGAGAGAATGTTCCTCACTCCTCCACATGACTTATAAGGCCTTGCTATGGAGCTAATCTCAGCACTCCTTGCTTTGCAGCCTCCTTACATGTTTTGCTACTTTTGGCTGGGGTAGAGTTAATTTTCTTCATAGTAGCTAGTATGGGTCCATGTTTTGGATTTGTCCTGGAAACAGTGTTGGTAACACAGGGATGTTTTGGTCACCACTGAGCAGTGGTCACACAAAGCCAAGGCCTTTTCTGCTTCTTATACCACCCTGCCAGTGAGTGGCTTCAGGAACACAAGAAGTTGTGAGGGGACCCAGCTGGGAGAGCTGACCCCAACTGACCGCAGGCATATCCCACAGGATATGGCACCATGCACAGCATGTAAAGCTGTAGGAAGAATGGGGCAGGGGATACGTTTGGAGTGATGCATTTGTCTTCCCAAGAAACCATTACACATGATGGAGCCCTGCTTTCCTGGGGATGGCTGAACACCTGCCTGCCCATGGGAAGTGGTTAAACAATTCCTTCTTTTGCTTTGCTTGCACCTGCAGCTTTTGCTTTCCCTATTAAATGGTCTTTATTTCAACCCATCACTTTTCTCATTTTTACCCTTCTGATTCTCTCCCCCATCCCATCAGGGGAGAGTGATCAAGTGGCTGTGTGGGGTTTAGTTGCCAGCTGGGATTAAGCAGCACATATATATGGACTTGTTATTACAGTCCAGGCTTTACATTCCTGTGTAAGGTGTGTATAGTGCATGTCTTGCTACTGCAGGTATGGAATTTACAAGTTTTCAGATGGCCTTTCACTACACAAAGGATGGATGGATGGATGGATGGATGGATGGATGGATGGATGGATGGATGGAGTTCCTACTGGACTAGGCTCTGCATGGCAATCTGCTAGAGGCTGGTGGACATGGTATTGCATACATTAGTCATTTACAGTGAGAATGTGCAAAATCATGAAACCTCTCTGGTTTTGGAAGGTGACTTTCGTGCTATGCGAGGAAAACAGGTGTTTTGGTGTTTTAATTCTGCAGAGTTACATGTATCTCAAAGCTTCTCCTAGTTCCCTTTCCTGATAGATCCCCATTTCTAATAGAGGAAAGGATACAGCTATTAGAGCAAAAATATTTTTTGTTGAGCTCTTTCTTTTTCTATTAGTCAGGAAGGATCAGCACTGTCTGTTTAACCTTTGTGCTCAAAGACTATACCATATTTCCATACACAGAGCTCTCTCTAGGTGCTTTTTTGCCCCTTGATGGTCAAAGGGATTCCTTTAGGCACATATAAACATGTGTAAATACATTTTAGACCAATCTGGTCCATCTCATCCCTTCTTCTTTCTATAACTGCCCGAAGTGAATGCTGCAAGCTCCCAGTATCGCTTTATAAGAAGCATATGAGCCTTGCACTGTGCATGGGAATGGGAGAACCAGGTTCAGCAGCTTTGAAGCTTGCAGGCAGCTGGAGGAAGACAGCCATAAGAAAAAGAAATCATATGAAGGAGCATATAATGCAAGAAAAAGCAACCAGTAATGTTGGAGCTAAAGACTGGAAATTAGCTTTCCAGAAAAAACAGTGAAGAGAATCAAACAGAAATTGAACTCAAACCTCAGTTTTTCATATTTAAAAACACTTTTTCATTAGTTCAGAGATTTTTAACCCAGCACTTATCAAAGGAAGAGCCTTTTTGCATCTTTTTACTATTCAAGTTGAGCACTGCATCCTGACCACAAACTACTAGTGTCACAATGATTTACCTTTCTGCCAGTAGTTATGGCCTTTGCATCCATTTCCAGCTTACTAGGTGGACAGTTTAGCCTTCTGACATTTAGGGGAATAGTCCAGTGAACATAAGTTTCAGCAGAGGTGAATACAAATATTAAAAATTTTTTTTTTTAAAAAGTAAGGAGAGACTTTTAAAAGGGAGGGGAATCATCTGCATTTAATTTCTGTGTATGAGTTTTCCAAATTCATATTATGTAGTCTGTCCTCATGACTCTGAGGGCAAAGAATGCAGATTTTAAATTCAATCCAACTAAATCCACACTATTTCAGAATTCACCTTAAAATGACAGTGCAAACCAAAACACCACTCGTTGTTCTTCAGCTTCATTTCCGAAGTCTGTAACAGCGTTAGCGGTTATTTGTAGATGCCCATAACTGTTTCATCACTTAGTAACTACGAAGAGCAGAGCATAGTGTCTCCTGGGAGCACTAGTGAGGCACTGCAAACAGCACATAATCCTTTTTTTTTGTGACAACCTCTAGCACTGAAGTCCTGAGAGGAGATGAACAACTGGTGAGTAACATTCCCACAGCTAGCAATTGTGATGAGAAAGTGGTCCAGGCATCTTAATGCCCGATTTTGCGGGGGACTGAGCAAACAGGAGAAGCTAAGTCCTTCCCAAAAGCCCTGGATGGCTGGAGATTTGGGAGAGATGCTGCCCCATCTGCTTGCTGCCAGGTCCCTGTAGTGAGGCCAGTGGTGACAGCTGGGGCTGGGGCTGGGAGGTGGTATCAGCTCACCCCGGAGCCCCTGGGAGCCTGGGTTGCACAGGCACGCAGCTGGTTGGCCCTGGGGTCAAAAAAGCTGTGAAAATGTTGGACTTTGGAGCCTTTCCTTAGGGAGCGAGCATATCGATTGCTGTGGCATGCAAATGTGTAATTGCACTCTGGTGGCCTGTGGACAGCAATAGAGCCAGGACTGTGCAGATGTGATTACAAATATTGTCTACATGGGCAGTTACATTTACTCACAAACTCTACCACACTTTCATATTGAATCCTTATTTTAAGGTCACCAGAGCATATTAAACTTGAGCTCTGTCCTGCTGGAGTGTGGGGGCAGTGCTCTGGCTTCCTCATGTCCTTTGTGGGTCCTGTGTGCCATAAGGACAGAAAAAAAGAGCCAAGTACTGAGCTGGTGTATTCCTATTAATACTGATCCAAGAACCATAAAACCCCCAACCTATTCTAATGTCCCTTTGCTCCGTCTTATAAATGATCAGAAACTCCTAACTTGCTTTCAGAGGCTTTTCAGAGCTCTGTTGGACTTTTCTCTAGTCCAGCTTTTTACTTTTCATTACAGCCTTGTTTTATCCATCCCTAGCTTTACTTTTGTCATCAAGTGTGTTTACTCTATGTACATTTTGAAAAAGCGAATCTTACCTGCTTTCAAAATCTTCACATGGATAAACAAAAAGAAGCCTCTTACTCATAATCATGAAAAGCTGCAGAGGGGACTAAGTAAATCAGGGAGTTTGCTTGCTCAGAGTGTTGTGTGCCACAGAATTTGTGCCCTGGCAATGAATTGGAAAGATACAAAATATACAATAAGCAAAGAACAAGCAATAGGAAGAAATGATGTTGTTTTTGTAGACACAGTCAGAAATAGTCTGCAGAATTAATTACTTTAAATGGTTAGGCAAGCTGAAACAATTTAACATCTGTGGATTTATTTTTTTTGCCTGCGTCTTAGGAGACATAGCAGTGATTGGCCAGGCATAGCACAGCCATGTGCATGTCAACTAAATGCAGAACAGTTGTTAGCTCCAGATATTTGCTGAGGATAGGCTTTCTGAGCCTTAGAAAATGATGCTGACACAAATGTAGTATGCATGAGAGAGAGATGTGTGTTCAAAGGATAGGACATCATGCCCACGTGGGACTTGCCATAGACTTATTTTTTAACTTGGCGACTTGAGGCACTGGTCTTTTGTTCCTTTTGGTAAAGAGCTTTGGGATCGCTGCTATCTACCCATGAGTGTATTATTACGAAAGAGTTCCCTTGATTGCCCTTTCCACAGGCAGACTTTGGCCTTTTTCCAAAGGCATATTGTATTTGCATTGATCACACTGCTGACTATATGACCTTGTCATTAGGAAAGCATGAAACATAAAATATGAATTACTTGGACTCCTTCTTCTAGTATTATTCATTGTTTTAATTTTTGATCTCTGAAAGAGATTGCGGAGCCAGCAGGAGGTCTGTTTGAGACCCGCTGACACCGTAGAATTTGTGGTACTTTAATTATCCAAATGATCTAAACAAAAGAAGTTAAACACTGGGTAGTGTATGACGGATTGTTAGCTGTAAACTGCAAAAATTAATTTGGCAGCTGGAATGGTTACATGAAACTCTGGCGGCTGCTCCTCCAACACCCCAACTAGGGCATCAGATTAAATGTGCTGGATGAAAATAAAGCTGGAAGCATTCACAGAAAATTGTTTCTATACTCAAAAGAGCTCTTTTTTCTCTGTTATGTTTGTCTCAGTCATTGTGGTGGGCATTCTCATTGTTCTTCAGGTCAGTTCACAGTCCTTGCATCCCTCTTCCCCTTATGTTCTTGAGTGCTCACAGTTTTGTATTCATTTAACCTGCACACTGATGCATCAAGCCCAGCAAGTCCGCGTGTTCAAAATGTACTGAGAACAGTGCTTTCTGCCATAGCACATTAGTCTGTGGCTGTGAGTTCTGTATGCCCCAGATGCTAAAAGAATGTCCAGATAAAAAAAAGAAAGATAATATATTAAAAAAACCCCCAACCAAACAAAACCAAATTTCTTGGCTACATTTGTGGCAGAAAGGTCTGTCAAGGGTGGTTTAGTGGATGTGAGTACAGCAAAGTTGAAGCAGTCCTTAAGCTGCAGCTTGCTAGAGAGTATTCTGGGAAGAATAACCCTGTGCTTGCCCTTTGCTAAGCATCCTTTAGTGGCAGTAAGACAGTGACCTGTTCTGGCATCCTCGCCTTGTTACGGTTTTGTCCTGAAGGTGGAAGGAAGGATTGGGTCACAAGGACGCTCTTCCCTCTTTCACATCACTGACAGCCTGCTCTTAGGAGACAGGTGAGGGAATGTTAGGAAACACCATAAACCCAAATGTAGCAATGTAGTTTGCAGTTTCTAGTCAAGTGGTCTTCTTTTTTTTCCTTGAAATTGTCTTTAAGAAAAGCCACATAGAGCTAATTACCTGAGTACCTGCAGCAATTTTCCTCACACTCAGAACATTCAAAGCATCCTACCAAAAAATCACAGAAAACTTCCATTATTGAACACTTACAACAATACAATGTAACAGGAGTTGATCTCAGTATTTATTTGTGCATTTTTAGCATGTAAACATATGTTTGTCAAAGTCTGCAGTGCTGCCAGTACCTGTGACTTTTAATTCATCTCACAGTACCAAGTATTTTTGTTAGCCAAGATTGCTACTATTGACTTCTTAGGAGAATCTTCGTCTTCTGAAAATAGAAACAAATGGGTGATCATGAAAACTGAATCAGAGGAGATGGGGAAGAGGAATCCGAAGCTGACGTGGCAAAGAGCAAGTATTAGGAGCAAGGAAGACAGAGCTTACAAGAAGTCAAGAGGCACTGTTCCCATAGTTCAGGAGAGGCAACTAAGAAACTGGCTGGGATGACTAACAAAATTGTACAAGCTTCCCAGATGGGAGACTGGGCATTAGCCAAAACACGAGTGAAGCTGACAACAGGAACACACTTAAATTCAGAGAGAAATTTGGGCAAGGAGAGGGAGAGGAGGAAGTGTATAGACAATTTGGAAAGAAGGGACGGAGGGAAAAAATGGGTAGAGAATCTCTTTCTGTAAACAGTCACCTTCCCCGAGAAAGCAAAAATTTCTGTACCTTCCCTTTGCTCCACATCACAAGGGTGAGGGATTATCATCACAATCAGTTATTTCTTTGGTCTCAGTAACAGAGGTCTGTGTAGGGGGACCTAAGCGTCACAGATGATGTGTAACAGCCTGATGCTACAACATGGAATTTCTACTTCTATAATCTGAATAACTATGTACTGCATTCTCTCTGTCCTCACTAGCAAGATTTCAAAGTCAGTCCTTCAATGGTTGGAAATAGCAGGGTTAAGAATGCCTGTGCGTGTGTTAAAGGGCCACTGTTAATTCGGTGGTCACGCAGGACTCCACAGGGCCTTGCTGCACCCAGTGCACAAGATGGATGATGCTCATTTAAGGAGCAGCTGCTCAGTACTTTTTTCCTTCATTTTTCGGAGTGTGTCTCCGTGCCTTACTGACTGCATACTATCAGCATGGAAGGCGATTACTTTCCTCATGAGTTTTTCTGTGCTGCTTATTGCTATAGTAACTGTGTGCCTCACAAATACTAACTCATCTGTTTTTCTTCTTCCCCTTGGAGATGGCAGGGCACTACCTGTGTTTCATGAATGCAGAGCTCAGTATTTCATGAATATAGAGCTGAAGAATGGAGAGCAGAAGCTGAAGTCTCTCAAGTGTCCAATATTAGAGTCCAACTGCATGTTCCACAGCGCTTGGTGACTAACAGCACTTTGCATGCTCTAGCTCCAGCTTGATTTACCTTTAGTTCTTCACTACCTCCTGTAATCTCAAAGCCTCAATTCAGGCACCTGGAAAATAATTAACTACCGGCCATTAGTCTGAAAAGTCTGAGTGACTTAATCTAATGTCACATACAAAATCTGTGTCTCAGATTGGGACAGTATCTATTTGTGCAGCTTGATGTTCATCCACCTGTAACCATGACACCAGCCCGTCCCTCATCTCACTCATCATGTACCATATGTTTTAGGTACATTGCCATGGATTACAGAGGCAAGGAAAGCATCAGCTAATAAAGTAGTACAGTGAACTGAAAAAAGGTATTGCCAAATAAATGTTGCAAACATTACAGAACAAGCCATTAAGTTATGCATTAGCAGTATGATTGCTCTGTGTACTTGCACATTGTCCTTTTTCTCTTCCCTGTTACATGTTTTAATTCTTTCTATATTACACTCCCCAGGGTTGAGACTGTCATTGTCGGTATTTGCAAAGCACCCTGAGTAGGCTCAAAATTATTTGAACAGTCTGTGAGATAGGTAAATACCACCATTTTAGATGGGAGAAACTTAAAGTAAGAGGCCTAAAGTAAAAGGAAAAAAAAAAGAAGTGTTATTATGATTGCATATTTCGTATTTGTACAAGAAAAGAGGCCATTTATGAACTTATAACTCTACTCCTGTGGCAGGTTGAACAAACAGATGAACACAAGAATGAGGTTCTTGGGCAATGATGTGCAGAAGGTGTAAATAATTTAGTGCATACCTATTTAGGAGGGTATAGATACATGTGAGTCGCTCAAAGTAACATAGGAAGTCAGTCAATCTTGTTATCTAATCAGTATAACAAAGGAAAAGTATGTTTTCCTAAAATAGCAAGCAAATAAGTCATGTGAAAGATAATACTTTAAATTTTGCTGAGAGACTGTAAGTTCCAATAAGCACCAATCTTTCTCACTTAATTAGCCTCCTTGGGGAGCTACATCACAGGTGTTTTTCATTATTTTCAGCAGAAGTTTAGCAATTTCTCTTCACTTGTCTTTTCTCAGGACTAACCCTTGCTTTCCAGATGGGGATAGTTTTGTTTCTAAATTGTGTCTCTCTTTATCCCTCACACACCATTGGAGAGAAAAGCCCTTTTTCCTCCCTGATCATCCTCATGTACTTTCCTAAAGAAGAAGCAGCAAATGTAGGCTGGGGAAACAGTGCTGCTGCCTGAAATCTCATCTGTTTGGATGCTAAGCACAAGTACAAATCAATGAAGGAAGTGGATCCTTTTTTCATTATTAGTAATAGCACGCTCCTGGCCAGATGCAAGGGAAAATAAGAGTTTCTCGTTAGAAGGCTTGACCAACATACTGCAAGATTATATTAAGCTGTTTTCAAGGGCTTATGTCTTATTTTAGCAAGTCACATACTCATATGCCCAGCTGCCCCCCACTCACACAGCTCTGGGTTGGTCAGTTTGCTTCACATGCCAAAATGGGAGTGACCTCTTGGCTATAGAAAATACTTGGAAACGTAGTTATGTGGAACAGTCAGTCACAGGCTTTCTATGGGGTGGTTCTTCAGTTCAGGGAGCATTCAAACTCCAAGGCTGGCTCTGGTTTTTGTGATTGCATCCTCTAGGGTGATTACATGGCCTTGAGGGTGGATCTCAGACCCAAGTTGTGTGCATCCATTCCTTTCGTCTCAAGATGCTTGGGAGTCGAAAACTTACGGCAACACTTGCTGTAATAAAGAGTTAAAGAAATTAATGCTTTTCATTGATGTAGGCTGGAAATTGGGTGCCTCTGAAATGCTACTCTATGACCTGTGTTTCTAGGCATGCTGAATAAGGGACTTCTAGACACTTTGGGACTTGAAACTACAAAAATATTAATGGTAAATTCAAAATACAAACATAATCCCAGCTCTGTAGCTCAGGAGTCTCTCTGAGATCCTTTGCAAGGCAAGTGAATCTCTAATGGGGGGCATGAAGGACTATGAAGGTGGGCGAGTGTGAAACAGAAGACATAACTGTAGTCTTACAGTTAACAGAATTAGTTTTCCTTTCTGGCAAGGACAGTGGCAGAAGGTCTATTCAGTGAACTCCCCTGGGATCTGTAGCAGGAGGTAGCTTGGAGTGGAGTTTAGCAGCTTTATCTGCAGGCACTCCTCAGTATTTTAACCCACTGACACTCTGTAAGGGGAGATTTGTTATGTTACCAGATGCCTAACTCAGGCCTTGGAGCAGGGCTTTGCATTTACAGTCCTTTCCTAGCAGGAAAACTCTCACAGCCTGTTGACTAATTAGGTTGTTTTAATTTACAGAAACATTAAGCCCTGATTTTTAAATCTGCTATTGAAATGCTGCCACTGAAACGTCCTTGCCTCCACCTCCAGTGTTAGGCGTGACATAAATCAGTGGATCTCTGACTAGCTGTCTCTTAGCAGTTGCTTTAATATCTGTGTGCAGTTCGGCGTGTGGGAGCGGGCAAGAGAAGACGTGTGCCTGGGATGTGTGAGCAGAAATCTGGCGGGCCCTCTCTGTTTGCTCCCCGAGGTGGGCAGGTGCACAGCTCACTCCTCTCGGCTGCCGGTGGCTGCCAACGCCCTGCACAGCTCCCTGCACAGCCAAAGGGGCCGGCCGAGCCCCAACCCTGCCGGGCACCTGTGTCCCCATCCCAGGAAGGCCACGTGAGCAGATATCACCCTGCCACCATGCTCGGGTGTCTCCACGGCACTCCGGGTCTCGGAATCTGGATGGAGCCCAGCTGAGCTAGCCTGTAAAAGAGCCTCCTTGTTTGCCATGTAATGCTGTATGCTGTAGCTCTCCTGTGGTGCTGTGCTGGTTGAGACCTGTCAAGGCCAGAAGGAAACATTGCAAGTTGATCACATCCACTTTTTTGAAATGGTGACACGCTTTCCTATCATAATGGAAAGAAATGGTGACTACAGCTTATTATGTACCCTTCACTGTCTGCCCATGGAAACAATTCGTAGCCTCTATCCTAAAGGTAAAGATACACGCCTACCCTAAGGAGAAAGATGCATACCTAAAGATACAAATTCAGCCCATAAGTACTTGATAACTACTTTGTACAATGTGTGCACAAGCACCATGCAAAAGTAACGCGGAAATGCCCTGAGGTATGGCATGAGCTTTTTGTTTGGTACAGCCATTCACAGGAGCTCATCGCAGCTGTGACCTGACCCAACAGTTTGTCCTCTCTTCCTTGAGAAGTCAGAGAATCTCTGATGAAATTGGAATAAAACTCTAATCTTAATTCCTTAGCTTTTCTGGTCTTAGTCTGAGCCTTAGTTCTGTCACTTACATTTTTGCTCAGACCGTTACAATACATCTGATGCTAAAACCCCTTCTGGATATAACAAGACTCTTAAAAAGTAGGTAGGAAATGTTCAGAAAATTTTTATATGGCATTTTCTAGGTCATCCAATGGTGTTGGTAAGTACAGTGGGGAAATAAACACTGGATCCCTCTTTGGCATTAACTGTTCATTAGAAAAGTAATTGAAAGAATGTATACAATATAGGGAGCATATGTATGTTCACATGTATATAAATTAAGATGTACACATGTTAAATATTAAGTTAATTAGTAACAAAGCAGCAACCTTTACTTCATTTTTCAAGACCTGTTTTATGGGATTTATTTAGGACTGTAGCAGCAGCCAGTCTACAGCAGTTAGCTTCCAGTCATTTCTAAATGAGTCATTTCCACCTACACTAACACATGTCAAAATGGTTCCTACTGTGTGTCTACCTATTGGAAATAAACAGAAAATAACTATGTTAGTCTGAACCTCTACAGCTTCTTTTATCTTAGGGTCTTAAAGAGATGTAGAAATGGAGACCTCCCAGCCCTGCTGTTGTGTTAAGGTGTTACAATTAAACACATTGAGGCATTTTTAAACGGGGAAACTGAGGCAAAAAATTAGTTCATTTACCTAATGTCACATAGCAACTCTGCAAATAGAGTAAAGCTAGACACAGCCTGCTCCCATAGCTGTGCTGCCTATCCACTGGACAGTACTGTGATTAAATCCCAGAAATCTATTTTTTTTGCTTTATTTCCAGCTAGAAGTGATGAAGGTTTTTTCCCTGTCTGTTGCTTAGCTACCCCCTGACCTTTGGATAGTCTTTCTCATTGGCTGGGTGAACGCATTTCCCTCCAGCTGCCTGGACACACACGTGTCTCAGACCTCCCCCTCCAGCAGGATTTCATCAGCTGCCCTGTCTCAACCATGTGTTTCTCTTCCCATCTTGCTGAAAGAAATTTCGTTATTTTGCCTCTAGCACTTATCAAACGGTGCTAGAAAGAATGCAGAAAAAGCCTTTGTGACTGATGTCTATTTTATCGATTCATTGTATTGCTTAACAACATGCTGTTAATTAATGCTCCCCCACTAAATTCTGTGATTCTGCTTCTCTGGACTTTTCTGCGACCTACAGACCAGTGGGTGTAGTGGGTTGACCCTTGCTGGACACCAGATGCCCACCTAACAGCTTGTGTACATTCTTGTCTGGAAATATTTTGCCAATTATCACATTTGCTGGAAGTGGAGAAACAGTGTTTGGAACAGAAGACACAAAAGAAAGAGAAGAAATATGCCTTGTCAGGCCATTCTGTAACTTTTCTTGAATTATTTCATCACGGAGGATGACATCAAATGGACTGCATAAAATGTAGAGCCCTGTGTTAGGCATGAGCATCCTACACACAGCACAAGGCCAGAATTCAATTTTCTTTCTAATGTGACTTGAACAAATCACAGAATGGAGCTTCCTATGTTCAGCCTTTGATGAATCAGCCAAGAGCCAGCCGGGAAATGCTGAGGATACATAAGCCTTAAATCCATTTCTTTGGGAGTTTTCCAGGAGGCATATTCATCTGTTTGGGATCCATTATGTATGGCTTTCCCTTTAAGAGCTGAGAGGAGGTCACCCTTTTCTTTTCCAAACTGCCAGAAGGTGAGTTGGGAGCTCATGCTGCTGCAGAGCCAACCTTTGCAAAACACTGGGCTCCTGGGATCAGTTTTCATCCCAGTCAGAAGTGCTCAAAACTGTCTCTGACCTCTTGGGAAACTGTCCTTGCTACCAGGGTATTTGGTATTTATCCGAAATAGCTCACATGTGAAAGACTGAGCTTAATTCACAGGAATCTGTACAAACAGTCGAGATCTTCAGATGGAAGGTACTGCAGAACTGCAAATTATTGTATTTAATCATAGAGCTCTTGAGATTCAGCCCTTTGGAGCCTGGAGGCTTTCATTAGCAACATCGTCATGTAATGCCAAGCTCTTAGTTGAACATAATGAAGATATCCTCAGGATGAGGGGAAGAAAGAAGCACTGCATTTCCTCCCATGGGAGGGAGCATAAGAAGTAGATATGCAATCCTAACAGATACGTTCCTTCAGGAGAGATGAATTTGTGTATTTCTTCCAGTGCCAAAATGAATTTACCAGAAATTTTAAGACAACCTTTATCCCCTGCTGATTAGGCTCTCAGGTTGTTTTCCTCTTTCTAAGAAAGTGCATCCTGTCTCCCTAACAGACTATGCCAAAATCCCATCTGCAAGCATCCCTAAACACCAGGAAAGTTTCAGTCAGATTTAAATATAGGCTTCCATGCTAACATCCATTCCTTGGAGGGAATGTGATGCTGTAACGCTTTCTTTATGAGGATGTGCTTCTCAGCTTTGAACTGGGCTCCTCTATGACCCTACATGCTTGCAAATGTCTGGTGACCAAAATGGGCTCATTACTACACCAGAATCTTAGATACATGGTGTACCAGGAGACGACGAAGGGACCCACAGGCACAGTTTGTGCTCTAACCTACTCAGGCCAGAAGCCAAGCAGATGGACAGGGAGCTGGAAGCAATCGGCAGCACAGAAGTGAGAACTATTCTCACTTTTTTTGTGTGTACAATTGAAAAATGTGGATTTAAAGGCACTTTGCTGCAAAGAGCAAAGTGAATAAAGGAAGGGGATATACCTAGAGTGCCATTAGAAGTGCAGGCACAGCACAGGCAGACACAGTAAGTGCTGGTAGCAGAGCAGCTGTAACAGCATAGCCTTCATTTTGCTGACATAAACCTGCAAGTTTTTGTTTTTCCTTAATATTTGTCACCCATCCATTCATCCAAACAAAAGAAAAGGGCTGGAAAAGATTGTCATTTGCAGCATATTTGCAGATTCTTCTCTTATCAACCAACTTAACTTCTGCAAACAATTTCTGTGCATTATTAACTTTTAAAATATAATACACATGGAAAAATCATAGCTAAGATGCACTAGTTGGGGAACTGGTCCCAGGGACACATAATTATCAATAACTCCTTTCAAGTTCAGCTGGATAAAAAATTATTGGACTGGCTATGAGCTTTCTCCTGGAAGGAAATCAGCTAGCAGTAGGACAACGAGGGAGGCTTTGTGAAATTTTTGACCTTGTAGGTTCTGGAAAGCAATGTATTTACTTAGGATTATTTGAGGGGCTTGGCAAATTGAACAGTCAGGGTCTTAGTCATCTTTGCGTGGGAATGGTGTATGCTCTCTGTGTAGCAGCCTTGAAATGAAAAGTCTGCCTGCCTGTCTGCCAAGCAATGGGGCTGTGAGCTGATTCAATATGGAGGCATTGTTTATTCTGGGTCCAGATTTCTTTCTTACTTCTTCCTCCATTCTTTCATTTTTCCATTAACCTGCAATAAATCATCCATTCTGGAAGCACATATTTTTCCCTTTGCATTTGGAAACTATTACTCTAGAGACCTCTACTTTCAGCATGGAGCCACATAAACTGATGTGTGTGCGAGTGTTACAGATTATTAAAAGTTCAGGGGATTATGTATAGGGTTTGGGGATACCTGTCGGCACATGGTCTAAAAAGATAGGTGAAGTGGCAGTATTTTTACTTGATCTTTCTAGGTGGAGACTTAGTGAGTTGAGTGATGGCTGGCATTCCTGGGGCTGTAGGCAGTGTGCTGATGGCAGGTCTGCCAGCCCCCCATGCCCTGTTCTCCACAGTTCTTCCTCCACTGCAGTGCTTCTGACACCCTGCTTTAAATCTCAGGGAAATACTGGTTTGACAACTGCAGAAAAATTATTTCCATGGCATTACAGTGCACATGCAACTGTGTGTCCAACTTAAACTAACTTGCCTGGCATTTTCTTTCATACCTCTCTGCAAGTTGTTTTTTTCTGATTTAACAGCACAAAAGTCATCTCTTTATTATTTTTTATTCCTTAAATTTGAATATGTTGCCTATATAATTAATAATATGGACAGGGCATGACTATACTAACCTGACACATCTTGCTTTATATACCCCTGGCACCTGCTGGAATAATAAATCTTCCCAGAATGCAAAGAAGAAAAGAGGTCTCTGCCTCTTCTGCCTCTCTTCACTGGCTGTTTTTCCTTCTTTCCTTTTTTTTTTTTTTTTTTATTAAGTGGTGAAAGTAAAGTAATTGCTCCTGTGATGCCTCTGAGATGGGATGATTTATCAGTGTTGTGTAAGGATTAGCTGAATGGGTGGGTTTGGGTGTTATAAATGGGATGTGAAAGTCTGGATTCCCGGCAGTAAGCTTGGCAGGGTTAACCCGCTTGGCCCTTTGTTCTTGTTAGACAAATAAAATGAGTTTCCTCTGAGTGGGTGGCAGAAGGGTGTATTTTGGATGAAATCTCAAACATGAGGTTCTGTGTGGATGTTTAAATACTCTCTGGCATGTTGTGTGAGAGGAGGGATGGGTGAGGGGAGGAGCAGAGCTCCGTGGCTGCAGGAAGCAGTCTAGCCCAGCTGCTGGAAACAGCTTTGGAGGCACCCCACCAGGCAAATATTTGACTGCTGAGAAACCCAGGCCAGTGTTATGTCCTTGTACAGTGAAAACAGAGTTTGGTCCTTCTGTGGGCTCTGTCCTGCCTTTCTTTATGTGAGCAGGGAGGTCAGGAAGAAGATGCCTGAAATTTTCCACTCTACAGCCCACTCACAGCAAGGCCAACTGGGGCTGTGATTGAACACCCTGCTGCTGGAGAGGTGGTACATGAACCTTTTCCCGGGCTCTGGAGGGGTTATTCAGCTTCCTGCTCATCATGCTTTCCTCTTGGCATGCAGCAGCAGGGACTGAGGATCCTGTGTACTGCTCCTTCCTGGACCAGATCCAAGGAAGGCGGCTGCATGTATTGCCCTCAGGGCCTCTAAACCACTCTGCACAGCTGAGAGATTAAGAAAGTCTCTACGAATCTCTGCTTCACCACCACAGCTCTACCCTCCCCATTGCTCTAGGTGATGGGAACGCGATTGGGGTAATGGGACCAATGGTCTGGGAACAAGGACTGGAGTTTAGTCTGGTCAGCTTGTAAGAGAGTTCTTGCATGGCAAAAATTATTTTTAAAATGGGAACAAGGATAAATGTGATAAAAATAATATGAACAATGTGCAAATCTTCCTGCTATGTAAGAAGAAAGGGAGGGAGAAGGGGAACACACCCACAGAAGGAAGAAAATATGACTCGGAGAACTGAAGAGGATGGACTGTAAAAGCAATGCAATCAGTAGCTAATAATTAAGATCAAAGAGAAACAGAGTAATGATTAACTTATTTGCAGCATGTAATTGAAGCCTAATCCTTCAAGTGAAAGGAAGGTTGAGCAGAGTTCAGCCTCCTAACCTTCATACATGGTAGCTGGAGCCAGAAGTAAACCAATTTCTGAATTTTTCCCTAAGGGTTTACAGATTTTAAAAAACCCCAAACCCTCTGAAATCTTATTAAATGTTTTGTAAATACTATGAGGCTCCTACAGCCATTGTAAAGCTTTCTCTTGCTTTAGTACCCAGGTGGTGCTATATTTAAAGGAATGAGGAACCTCTGAAATCTTGGCAATCAAATGGAAACCTCCACACCCTGCTCATGATGAGCTGTACGGAAGAGGAATCATGACAGAGTTAGGCCGTTTCTGTGCACTCAGAGGATACCAGTTTTGTTTCTGGCTCTCTCCTCTGACGAGAGGGGCTCAAGCCCACTTGTCTTACTCAGAGTTGGTGCTTGAGTCAAACTCAATAGTATGATCTGTGTGAATCACTGCATCGCCAAGTGAGTTACAGTTGCAAATGGTTTATCCCAATTACAAATGAAAGAGCACTAATTGCTTCCATTGCTCTTCATCCTTAACAACCTCCTACATTTTATTGCTGAACTTGTATGGGAAGAAAAGATGCACAAAACGAGCAGCTTAATGATTACAGCAACTAAGGGAGGGTCAGACCTTCCAAACCTGTTATCAGATGCAGTGCTTCTCCACTTTGTACTGCCGAGGCTTCCTCTTGCAATGGCAACAAGCACATGAAGAGTCAGGCATTTCCTAGGGCTTTTCTAAAAAGTGCATCTGTATCTGTTGAATCTTTGGAGTGTTAAAAAATTGATGCTAAGCCAACTGCCACACACTTTCCCAGCAACACCAAATTAAAGGAGGGCATGGTGCCATAATTTCCCATAGCTGTTTTAATCTGTTACAAGTAGAAACCCCATTCATTATTCATAACCAACCAAATTATAAAATATCTGAATCTCTCACAATTTTTTTAACATGTTGATTACCTTTTTAAAGCAAGGCTGTAGTGTAAGATGAATAATGATCACTTCTCACTATACTAGCAATTACTTCACCAATTCCTCTCCAAGTGTGTAATATACTAATATGTGAAGATCGCATTCAACAGCAAGGTAGGCTGAATGCTGCAAGGGAAGTAATTGCTTTTGAATATAATTTTGCAGACATAATGGAATCTCCTTTAAATTAATTTAGGAATGTTATCAGAGCTCATGTAAGCATGTCTGTTATCAGTTTTGTCTAACTACATGCAAACTGCTTAGTGATACTGCTTATACCAACAAATATTTAAAATATCTGCAAATTTACAGGATTAGTTTTGAAGAGGTATCAGCATGGTAATAAACTTTTTCAATAAAAGGCAAAACTTTAAACTACCTATTTTTTTATTGTCCCAATAATTATTGCTCTGCATGGAAGACAGAAGAATAAAGGCAGTCATGCCTTAATAGAAAATATCTGGCTAGAAGAGACATATTTATAATTCTCTTGACTGGAAATCTAATTTTAATAAGGGACTTGGGTTTGGCTAAATTTCTTAAGAAAGATGGTATGCTAAGTTAATTTTTTCTCTAAAATTAAGACCAAACTGAGAGACTGTTGGTCTGTGGAAATAAAAGCTCTCTTACACAAGAGAGTCATGGAAACATGTAGTAAGTAAAGGTAAGCAAACTTTTCATAGAATCATAGAGTATCCTGAGCTGGAAGGGACATACAAGGATCATCGAGTCCAACTCCTGGCCCCACACAGGACACCCCAAGAGTCACATCATGTGCCTGAGAGCATTGACCAAATGCTTCTTGAACTCTGTCAGATTTAGTGCTGTGATCACTTCCCTGGGGAGCCTGTTCCAGGGCTCAGCCACCCTCTGGGTGAAAAGCCTTTTCTTGATATACAGCCTAAATCTCCCCCAACTCAGCTTCATGGTATAGTTATTCATAGTCATATAAAAATGCTGGTGTCTACAGTTCAATTATTATGCTACAGAAATAATGAAAAATATTTGGTAACAACACAATGAAAATTTCATCCCTAGCAGTGTGGGTTGTCATCACCCCAAGCTTTAACAAACTGGGGAGGCTCTGGCATGGCGAGTGCTCTGCCTGAAAGAGAGATCCTTCAAAGAGTACAAATGAGTTGCTCAGGTGAGGTTCTGAGGGAGCTCCAGAGTGAGCAATGGGTGAAACCACTTCTCAGCTGATTACTCCAGGAAGAGGATTAAATAATGAGGTATCTGTGAAACCTGTGTGTTGGGTTCTTCAAGTAGCCACTTCCGGCCTGGTATTCCTGATTCATTTTTCCCTGCACTGCCCTGCTTAACAAGGAAGGAGGTTTGTGGGGAGCCTGTCCTTCCTTTGTTTTTATGAATAAAGGAGGCAGTTTACATCCTCCTTACATTCTCCTGAACACTTCTGTCTGGGTCTCCTGAGAGCAAATTATGGCTCATGTTGGTGGAGAAGACTGCAAACCAAAGGAGAGGTTGCAACTGGTAAGCTTTTCCTATGCTTATCTGCAAAGATTAATATTTATTGCAATTAGTACCTGTAGCACTTCGACCAAAACTGCAGCAACTCGTGCTCTTTATTTCTGTAGTTGTGTCGATCAGCTGTTCTCTGTGTTGGCCAAACGTCCTTATGTGTCTCCACTGTTTTATAAGAAAGCAAAACAAGACTGTCCTGTAAAGATGTTACCTGAGCACTCCAGATTTCTGCCAAGACATATTTGCAGCATTAAATTTTGTGTTGGATCTTTTGGTAACTAATCCGCACTTGCTGTGTTTCCTCTGCGCGAACAAAATATATTGAAAGTAATACAACTGTATTTTCTGAGGCTCTTGATATCCTTAGGGGCACTACTTTTTAAAGAAACATAGAAAAAAGGAAATCTTCAGCCAAGTAGCTGCTTAGGTGGTAGCTTTGTGCTGAAGTCCAAAAGACTTGAACTCAGACTTCATGAGTCATCTGTAATTTGTTGCATGTTGAGGTATATCTTGCTTTTGGGCTTCAGGCTGAAATGTGAGCTTTCTAGTATAAATTAGCATGCAGGGATTGGCTTTATAACTCACAGGTCTTAGACTGTCACTGGCTTTGGATTATGTCCAAGTGTGACATACTGTCGGGAGCTGAATGCTTTTGATAGTTGATGTGTATACCAGCACTGCAACACTAACAGGCTTCTAAATGCCCACAGTAGTAAATTTTAACCAAAACTAAGAGGATATTCTGTCAAAATATCTATAGCAACTGCCTTAGCTCCTCACTGCTTAGCTTCCTTTTGCTCTTGCTTTAACTCCACTTCCTCCCTCCATTCTGCTCATACAGCACTAGCGTGCTGGTACATCCATAATGTCCTCCTCCAGTAATGGAGAGAAAAGCAGGCAGATGAGCTCCTGCATGTAGCAGGTCACCAGGGGTCTGTAGGCCCTTGAGGAAGGCTGTACTGGAGAGGCAGTTCCCATGAGGTGGGATAGTCTAGGAGGAGAGCCTCCTGCTGCAGCCTTCTCCAAGGAATTACATTCTCCCAAGCTTCAGATCAGCTGGAAAGCTACCATTAGGGAGAGGAAAGGGAGAAATTCCCTGCCCACAAGATCCACCTGTGAAAAGTTCACTTATTCCCTCTGAAAGAGTTAATAGCATTGAGACAGCTAGTGGTATTGTGATACTGTGTTTTGTGAATTGTTACTGGGAAAGATGTTACTGCCTGTCATTACTTCTCTGTCCCTGGCAGGCAACACTCAGCACATGACAGGAAAAACACCAGTGATTCCAGCATGGAAACTCTCCAGGACCAATCTTTCCCATACAAGAAATAGAAATCCTAGATTGAATGCCTGAGATTACAGCTTCAGACAAATATTGCTAGACATTACAAAAGTCAAGAGACTGACAGAAAACATTCTTCTGTGTAAGACATGCTGTTTTCCATGTGGTGATGAAGAGCATCTCTTTCCTCATCAAACACCAGGACATTTTGAGGCATACCCATTGATGCTGTTCACAGCAAATAAAGTGATGCTAAAGCAACAGACTTGTGCATACATTCAGCGCTGGAATTTTTTTTTGGGCTCTTTCAGCTGCTATGGTTACCAGTCACGCGATTGGCCACCTTCTGTAGTGAAAGTGCAGAGTGATTATATTGTGCATTGTGTGAAGACGTTGGATAGACCTTGGGGGTGTGAAGTGGGTGTGAGTTTCGTATCCCTGCAGAAGGATCTGGAATCAAACTTCTCTGAAAGAAACACATTTCAATGCTAATACTGCCTAAGTGTTTGTAAAGCAACTGTCTTTGACTTTTATATTACTTCTAAGGGAAAGAAGACCAATTGCAGATTGGTCTTCAGCAAGGAGCAAAACACTTTTTGCTCAGACATCATAGTTTAAATCACCATGCTAATGAAAGAGCTGTTCATTTTGCCTACCCAGGGATATTCTTCCTGACTTTAAGCTGGCAGTATGCCATAGCTGACAGAAACTTGAATTTCTTCTTCTTGATGACATTGCAGCTGTTTACAAGATAGGCTATTTCCATGTAGTTCAACATCCTGCCTTTTGTTGCCATGAACAAATGGTGCTGACACTTGTGCAGCTTTGATTGAGTTTTCACAAAAGCTGTCACTGTGGATGAGACCGCCTTTGACTTTTCCTTTGTTTTTCAGTGATGTCTGCTTGTGGTTTGATCTCCAGTATATAGTAATTCTTTGGGCTTCAGTGGCCTCCACCCAAGATTTACACCTGCTATGACCTAAGTTCAACTGCTGGTGCTGGCTCCTGTGAGCTCATTGCTGACAACAAACCCTCCAAGCCTTCTCATGTTCTTTCCAATTCACTCTTTCATTTCCCACTCCTTTACTGATATGTTAACTGGGTTAAAATGGTCATATTTATTAGGATGTGTTACACATAAGATGGCTAGCAGCAATGGCTTGAAATCTTAATGTTTCCTGCTTTCTTACCCTACACAGAATTCTCTCTATGCATGCACACCCACATGGGCATGATTCTACTTGCACTTCTATTGCTGCCTGATATTCAGATCAGTCCATGGAAACTTAAGGTATCCTTCTTGCTAGTAAGTATGTTAAAGAGGCAAAACGGGTCCTATATGTAGAAGTCCTATATATCCATAAAGTGGATAAAGGAAAACACATAGAGCTAGGTCAATAACAATTTGCGATGCAATAAAATAGCAGATAAAGTGTTGAGAGAGAAATGGTAATAAATCCACACAAATTTTTTTTTCACTTGTGAAATATTCTCATGTATTTATTTTGTCAATTTTCCCTTGTCTGTAAGGGTAAGAAAAGTCCTTCTTTTAAAAAATTTTATTCTGCAAGTTTATTTTCAAAAGGGCTACTGGCAGGTTGTCACAGGGAAGATTATGATTAACTGAAATGTCATCAGCCTGTTATTCTCCACAGAAACCATACGAATGGAAATTAAGTAACAAACTTCTGCAAATGGATGATAGAGAAGCAGAGCTAACAGGCTGATTTCTCAGCTAATGCAGGGCTTTGCTGAATGAATGGAAACAGTGAGATTTTCCTTTTAACTTCTTACACCTCATCAACTCCTATTAATCAAAAAAGACAAAACTCTGTCTTGTCAAAAAGAAATCTCCAAGATCATACAGAAAGGAAAAAAATAAATTCCTCTTTATTTCACCAAAAGTCTCGTATTTCTAAGCTTTGGGTTTTCTATTAGTATTGCTGTGGCATACATGTTGCTGATCCTTTTTCCAATGTTGCAAGATTAAATCATTTCATTGGTAACTGATGCATTTTCCCTCACAGTGCTAGCAGAATGCTGATGATTTTATCCCATGGGAAGCTCATGCCTGATTCAGTCAGGCATTCTTTAACTTTTTTTTAATTGTTTTATCAAAGGAAAGATGGAGCAGTACATGTTAGTCAATTAAGTTATACATGATAACTTCGGATGAGTTCAAGCCATAGAATCTGCATGTGAATTTCAAATACATCCAGAAAGGCCATGTCACTGTGCTGATATGGGTATATGGATAGTGTTTGAAGTGTTCAGGGGTTTAGAGGTGAAGTCTTCAGAACAGTCTGCCATTCTTTATTGGACAGGATACCAAACTTTGCCAATGCAGCAACAGAGGCAGTAATCCAGCCATGTAACATGCAATGGGGGAAAAGTCTCCTGTCAAATGGCAATAAAACTGCCTTCTGTCCAGAAGTCTTGTGCAGACTTGCGTCTGCAAGTCTTTGTTGACAAGTCAGTTCCTCTGTAAGTGAGGGAGCAAGCTGTGCTTCAACACCTTTTGGAATCTCTCCTGCCATAAGAGGGCCAAGGAGCTCTTTGTTGTGTGACAGCTGCAGGCCAGGGTCCCAATAGCCATCTGTTGGGCACAGAAGCTTTGCTGTGCTGAAGGAGCCTTTAAACTGGCTGTGAGTTATGGTTGAAAACCACCTCAATGTGGCAATGAAGTGCTGGGCTGAAGAGAAAAGGCTGCAAGGCCACGGGTCAGACCTCCTCCTCACATTCCCATCCTTTAGGGACACAGACAGGAGAAACCATCTGCAAGACCACTGATAACATTCTCAGAATGTAGTGGAGAACTCATACAGCCGGTTCTTGTGACTGTCCTCATTTTCCTGCCCCTCCCAAGCAGGTGCTGAAGAAGTGGACTGCCAGCCACACACAGCCAGCTCTACAGTGGGGAATCAGCCTCTCTTTGCCTAGAGATACTTAAAAGACATGTAGATGTGGCATTTGGGGACATAGCGGTGACTTGGCAGTGGTAGGTTAATGGTTGGGCTTGATAACGTGCAATGTCTTTGACAAACCTAAATGACTCTAGTATTCCTTTGCTCCTTTTCTTGGTCGTTTTGTGGGAAAAGCATTTGCCCTGCTGTTAGCCTAATCAGTTGGGCTTCCATGTTGCTTTTTGTAAGATCTCCTTACATTATACAGGAAGCAACCAGCTGAGTGATCCGTCATTGCCGTTTCCACTCTCCTGGAGACACACAGAGCAGTCCACAGAGGCACAGGAACCAGCTAAAGCACAGAACAGGTAGCCCCAGCCTGCAGCATTGCTGGGTTACATCCAAGCTGCTCCAGGTAAGCTGGCAGTGGTGGAGCTTTGTGAGGGGTTCCACATCTCCAGCACGTTGATGAAGTGACAAGATTAGTTGAATCATGCATTTCAAAACCTTCAGCACAAAGTCCAAGGACATGTTGCCATCTTGTAATAATAATGTAATATTTCTTCTCTCCAGCTGGAAGCACACAATTTTCCAAGATCACAAGTGGCCCTGTAGGTCAGAGGTAATTCAGTGGTGACATCCATTGACACAGTTCAGGGAACTTTGGTCTAATTATTTAATATAAAATGCTAATAATATTATTTTATATAATAAACACTTAAAATAACACTTTCAAACCTTACTGGATTTAAGTGCCAAGATTCCATAAAAGGTCACTTTTTCTCTGTCAATTGCTTTCTTTTCTTCTAAGCTGTGGTAATTAGAATCTAAAGAAACTCTAAACTGAATAGGGGAATTGAAATCTTGCAATTTCTCACAATCACATATCTTAGTGCTTTGAATAAGGCAAATCAATTTTTGACAATGTTGTCTTTGTGATCTCTCCAAAATGCCTTCCCCCAACCCTAGTGTAACTCTCTTCAAATATTTGCCTTTTTTTTTTTTTCTGATAAATAAATTTTCATTTATTGGCATTACTTGCTTGTAATCAGAGAACCATTCCAGCAGCCAGCAGATGTTTAAAGACAGCGTCTGCTGTTTTTATTTAAACTGGGGACGGTTTGATCCCAGGAGATGTCCTACCAAAATCAATGGGGCTGCCTGTCTGCTGTAAAAGAAATACTCATTGGCAAGATAGGTAGAACTGCGCTGCAGAGCTTTCAAAGGAATTGAACAGGTATTTAGAAATAATTGGTGCAAGCTGATTTTGCAACAGTAATTCCCTTGATGGTTCTGATGCAGGAGTGCATTTCAGATGTGTTGTGGAATAAACTGAATGACCGGCAATATTCATTACTGCCTCCTTCCTGTATGCTGCAATGAAAGCAAGACTGGTTTTGGACAAAGAGCTTCAGTTTCCTATTTCTATTGTGGTTCCTGTAATATGATGAAATAGAGTACACTGTAAAGTAGCCTACAGCAAGACCAGGTGTGGAGATGGTGGAAAACAGAGATAAGCAGATCTTTGGAGAAGAGTGTGGAGCTCAGGTGCTACTTTTTTATCTTCATGTGGTGGTGGGCTCCCAGCTAGCTGACAGCCACATCACTTCATACTTGTGGCTGAAGTTTGTAATACGTAGCACATTGCAAAGAGGTACTTATGTACTTCATTTGTTGGAAAATACATGACACAGCAGAAAATTTTAAAGATGTCCCACATAAATCTCGAATGAGGCATTTTCAGTTGCAGTAGTTGTGACAATTAAACAGTAGAGGGAATGAAATGCTATCTGCTCTAGAGAACCTGCTGTGATCTATTTAAAGCCTCTGCTAATATATTACACAGGGGCCTGTTCCAATAGTTTATAACAATCCCTTGTGGCCAATAGCGCCACTCTTCAGGATTGTGATGCCCACAAGAGGCTTTCTTTAGGATGAACAGGATTTCTCTTAATCCAACTTAATATCACAAAAATATCATTTGCTTGTGGCGCAGTAGATGCCAAAGATGCCAAATGAATAATCAGTGAGTAAATTTTATTATCACTAGGATTTAATATACAGTTTCAATTCCCTGTTTATTCAGGCTTACTACTTTGATATTCACTTGTTGACACCTTTTACTGTGATAACCAATCACCTGCTAGTCTTGCTCTTCCTTCAGAGGTGTTTTATGTCAAATTAGGTCTTACACAATTTTCAAATCTCACTGCTCCCTTTCCTGCTTTCCCGTATTGATTTAAGACATGATACCAGATGCACATTATGCACATGACTCCTTGTAAACACTGAACTGCCCCTTTTATGGCACTCTCAGAATGTCACTTATTCCCACTTTTCAGGCTGTCAGAGACACAAAGGCATTTTTCTGTAAGTGACAATCAGGCCCCAGGAATCTAAGTGTGAGATCCTCTTGGCTATAGCTATGGTTTTTAGGAGTATGATAACGGAAATAATATTAAACAAAATGAGCAAATATTGGCTCATCTAGTGACACACCAGCAGTACTTTGGGTTGCCATGCAAAAAAAAAAAGCGCAGGATGTTGGGGAGACAGAGTTTCAGAGTGGTGGGAAGCCAGGCTCATCAGGGAAGACAAATGATTTAACATGGCCCTTCACGGTAAGTGCCTGCAGCTAGTTGATTGCTAAAGCAGCATTGAGAGGATCTGTAGAGGAGATTAAACAATCAACCAGGCCAGCTAGCAAAAAGGATGCTGTGATGGCAATAGTTGCAGCAGTTTCCATTGGAAAGGAGGCTGACTCCTGCCAGTAGTGCTCTTAGACCTCTGAAGATCACCTAGAGTAAGCATTCCTTGGTTTAGTATGCATTGCTTGGTTTACCTTGTTTGTAGGCTTTTTTAGTTTGCTTTCCATTTGTCTGCCCTTAAAGGATTATATGAATTGTTGCTCCTTCACTTGCCTCTCAGCAATCCTTAAGCCTTTCCATTTCAGGTGCACACAGTGACTTGAACCCTAAGCATGTGAACTGTAGGACAAATACTAAATTTTGTGGGACTACTCATGCATAAAGTTAAGCCTGTGTCTGTTCTCTGGGAAAAGAGATGGGAGCAGATATCCTGTCATGAGAACCTGTATTTGATCAACCAACAAAGATAGCTACAGAGTAGTTGCTCTTCAGGTGGCATTCCTATAATCAAATAACCAAAACTGAATTTTGAGGTAGCTGTGCAGAATGCTATCTGCAGACCATGAGGCAAATCCATAAAAGTATAGTTAATGACAATACATGATTTTTTTAAAATAAGATTTTTCAAACCACCAGCCATAAAAGATAATGATAGTCATAAAGAATAGCAGATGGAGAGTGTCTTGTTCTCACCTGGTCCCAGACTTTGATGTTGGAGTGACTGGCAAACACTAAACCATAAAGGCTTGCGTGAAGCTTACATGAAATACTCTGAAGGTGTCAAGATTGATTTCTGGGTAGGTTCATCAGCAAGGTTACTTGTGTCATATAGTTTACCATGTCACCTAGAAATCCTTCTACTGTCAATAAGAAATTACTCTATAAATAGTAAAGGTGTGCCAAGACCCATTAAGCACTGTACAAACCTGATCCTGTTCCTGCCAGGGCTCAGATGAATAGTGACTCTCGCTGATCTGAGTTGTGATGTGCATTAAGCTGTGACAGTATGTGCATATTGACACAAAAAGGGCCTAGATCAATACAGCCACTTGCAAAATGAAGGGTATACATTGATATGGAACTACTATTAGGCAACGTAAGAGAGGAAATTTGAGCCAAAGACATTAGAGAAAATACTGAAGACAGTCAGAAGTGTTATGGGAAGTTTAATATCCACACAGAACACAGCAGTACAGGGCTTAAGCTCTCATCTGGAAGATAACATCAGGAATATTTTACTCTATGTGCTTGCATTAATTGCATGTTTACAGTTTCAGAAGGGCATCAGGGACCTATCGAAAAGCAGACAGAAAAGAATTTTCCATCATATCTTACTTCTAACCAAATGTGTTTCTCTGATGTTAGGGCAGGAATCTGATTTCTATTAAACCAGCATAAATCTTAAAACTCCCCCATCAGTCTAATTTTATGTTGGTGATGGATTTCACTCAACAGCTTTTGTCTCCCCATTTCTTAGAAGTAATAAAGATAGATTTTAAAAAATGCTGGAGGCTTTACCACAGGAAAAACCTGCAAAATTTTTGCCTGTACATTTTCAGTTATAATGATCCTGTACAATCATAAACTATTTGGTTGCTTGCAAAAATGTGTAGTGTTATTTATTCCTTACATAATTGTTGTACTTGTTTCATCAAGGCTTAAAATTACTAATATAAGCAAATTTTCAAGCAGTGACACAGTAGAAAAATAATGATTTTTTATGCTTGTCCTAGGTTACAATGTAAGATGTAACCAAAAGTAGATAATATATTATCCTCTTCACAAGCTGTTAAAGCAGGTGGGGCAGTGTTCATTATCTCCTACCATGACCCATCCCTGATAACTCCCTCCGGGGGCTATCTCTGTTAATGTGCCATCAAGGACCCACCACATGACTCATAGAGTTATATCATCCCGTTGTGAGATACTCCGTCCAGGGGGAGGAGCCAAGCATTCCCACCTGGGTATAATCGGGGGGTTTGGAACAGCACAAGTGGCCCTATCTACTGGATTCCCAGAGGACAAGAGCTACCACTGGACCTTCAGGTGAAGACCAGACCCTCCTACAGGATCACTGCTTCACCAGAACCACTTCATCTCGACTGCTACCACCACCCTGACTAACATGGTGCCAGGTAGCATCCTGACTCTGTCAGTGTTCTTGTGCTATTGCATTTTGCATTTATTTTGATTTTCCTATTAAATTATAATTCTGACTTGCGATCTCCCATTAGTTTGTTTTCAAACTAGTACAATGCTAGTTGTCAATAAATTATAATGAAGAGGTGATACAGACATGAAATAAAGAGTGGAAAGCAAATTAGAAAACGCAACAAAAAGTATTTGTATACAAAACTCATCTCTTGTAATTCTGAAAGCCCAATCTCAGTAAAGGCCATTTGCGTACTTAGGCAAGAAATACCAGCTACGAAAAATGCACTGCTGCATATACACCTATTGCCTTCAATTTGGAGAGTATTGCCAACACCACCACTTACAAGGAACTTGAGTCTGCTTGGATATAGATTTTCTAATGACTACCCCAGGGCAACTACCAGAGAGGATGGCCACATCTAGGATGTCTAGACAACTAATGCTTGCCTATTTTTACAGTACACTTACATTTCTATTGAGCCTAGGGATCACAGGAGGCCAGAACATGAAAGTTACTAATCCATTAATGTTCCCCATTTGTTTCGTGAGATGGTTATGAATTGTTTCAGTGTTGAAATAGAGTGACTTCAGGGGTTATCAACAGATGTCTCAGATTAATGAGTAATTAATTACTGTAATTCAACTAGGTTGTGTTTTGGGTTTTTTTCCAGAGAAAAGAAATTAACTCCACCAGACAATATCATAGAAAACAATCACTGCAAATTTAACAGAAATATCTGCCTACCAGGGCAAGAATGGAAGCTCTGTGTGTATGCTTAGTACTCAAATAAAACACACAAAATTGAAATTTGGGGGGGGGGAGGGGGGAGAGACAGAAATCATAAAACTTGCAAAGACTCTGTCAAGACAGGAAGTCCTGAAATCCATGTGTCTCATAAATAGATCAGCAGACTCATCTGTGTCATTAGGTGACTTAGGGGACACTGAAGTGAAAGAACATATATTATTCTGCTAAATGGCATGTGAACTCCTAGGGGGGTTTTCTAATATAAAAGCTTGAAATTTGTAAAAGAAGAAATTTGTTGAAACTCAAAATACATTTCAGCGCTGAAAATATTAGGTTTCCAAGCCATCCAGAGTGAGAGGGGAAATGTAAAGTAAGTCGGGAGACTGTGTGTGTGTGTGTGTGTGCAATGATGTCTCTAGGATGCCTCATTAAGACAGACAGACTGACTTAGATTTTAATCTCAGGAAGGCTTTTAGAAAACTGAGAAAGAAACATAAGGATTTATTCACCAGAAAGTGGGACACGGGATTCTACAGTTATGACAACAGCCTGAAGTACAAGCATATCAGCTGCTCTAGATCAGAACTGATAAGAATGTCATGAACTCTTCCTCCAAGTTTTAATTGAGGTAAACATACACATACATGTAGAATAGTCCCATTAATTTCTGAATAGGTTTTGTACAGTATTATGTAGGGCTTTCATATTTTCTTGAATGAAAATTGAAGATAACCTTTTATTCAGTTTAAAGAACTTTTGACTCTTAAAATCTGTTGTTTTTCAGTTTTGATAATGGATAAGACTGAAATAAGTTTCTTCCCTGCTTTCACCAGAATGAAATGCATATTTTGGCTTTGGCTGGCATTCTGAGACATAGTTCATCAGTCCCTTGGAAAATGCAGAAGATTTTTTTCTTAAAACAGGGTCTCCAGGTCACTTTTTTTTCTTATCTCCCTCCCCTGAATAATTGCCCAAGGTCCCATTTTACAAGGTCCCGTGTATTTTTTTTTTTCTGGTGATTCTAATACCACTGGGATTTGATAATCTCAAAGCACTGATGATACCTCAGGCTCTCAAAGCCCCAGCTTGGTGTTCATGCTCAACAATGTCTGTAGCCACATCTATCTAAAGTTTATGCAAATACACTTGGGCTTGTTCCTGTAAATAATTTTTGTGTGATTATATAGGCTAATTTAAAAACCATTAAGCACTGAATGAACATTTGTATCAACAAACCAGATTTCTCTGCTCTGAAACCACAATTTACAATAAAAAAATTATCTTATTGATTCTGCTTGTGAAACTGCTGTGAAACTTGAAGAAGGACATATATGCAAGACTGCATATTCGACCCTTGAGAAGAAAATGTTTATCAAGTAGCAAGAGAATCTTGCCACAGAATATTCTTTTCAGGCCACAGGATACATTCAAAGCTTTCAAGATTTAGCGGAGTAACTCTGGGCTGGGCCAGACCCTTCTATTTTCTACCTTAGCAGCAAAAATAAATCTATATTGGTGCACTCATGTTACTGAAAAAGAATGCATCATATTCACATCCTTATTGATTTACTTTAAATAACTCCTTAGTTTCTGCAATTACACTGGGTATAGGTATAGGTTTATTTAGGTACTATTACAACATAACTAGTTAATAAAAAGCTTGCAACATGTATTTGTAACTTTATAACATGTTGAAGAGTCATGGTAAAGAAATTCTATGGCCTAAGACAAGACTGCAATTCTCCCTCTTTCATGTATTTAATATAAAATACAAACTGCAAAAATAAAAGGAAAAAATAACTTTCTATATACCTGGCACTTTTCCTTTACAGATCCCTGCACTTGTCCTTTAAAGGCTACTTCAGTTTCCTACTTGTTCTTAAGCTGAATTCCAGTTGCAGTTGTAAGTTGCATGGCAGTTGCAGTTCTGACATCTTCCTGTTTCCATGCAGACTTCTTTGGCAAAATATCTGGAAGATGACTTCAAAGCAGCTGAAACCTGATGTACACACAGCAACAGAAGAGGAAGGTGAACACTGAGCTTTCAATGGCACAAAGTGGTCTTATGAGGTCTTAATTTATCAGTTGCTTCTAAGTAACCTTCTAAATCCCACGACAAGATTTTCAGACCCTGTGGAAGCAGAAAGGCCAGTCAGAACCTACACACAAAAGGGTCGTGGCTGGAGCAATCACACTCTCCATGGAAACTCTATGGAATGGATACCAGAGGAGAGGAAATTCTGATTTCCACACCTCTCCCTCCCACCCAAATCTTTCTTTTGAACAGAGTGGACACAAGATGAGAAGGACTGTTCCCAGCAGAAATGGTGGAATTCAAGCCTGAGATCTGCAAAAAAATCTGTTGACCCATAGAGATCTAGGATGAGCCATGAGGAACTGAATAACCAAAACAGAAGTATAGCTACTTGGCATAACTTGCTTCATTGAATTAATGTACTTCGTGAGTATAAATATACTTTCATAAAAGTTATAGTAACTATAGGTGGCTCAGCTCTTTCAAAATAGCGTGGAAAATAATTTCATGTTTTAGCCATGCTCCAGAATCTTTTTGTCAGCTTTTGGACTTCAAAAATCACAAAGTGTTTTTTTTCCCCTCTTCTTCCTGCTATATGAAATCCTCAGACAAACAACAGAGTGACTAACACCCTTTGCTATGGAAAGAATGAAACTGAGTATTCAGAGAGTTGCCAAATGCAGAATAAACAAACTGATACAACCATTTCCCCTCTCTATCTAATATGGTGATCTCAGTTTGAGTTTCAACATCAGTACTGAAATCTTCAGCCAGAACAGTCTTCCGAACAAATAATATCTCTTTGAATGTCATATTAGAAGAAGCGACTTACTCTTCTGAAAAGTGGAAGCTGCTGATACCACAATATTATCCTCTTGTGGTAACAGTATCATCTCTCTTCATGCATAGTAACTGTTTCTTCAATAATAATTTAAGCTGTGGAACCATGCGACTGCAATTTGTGATTCTAAGAGAGTTCTCGGAATATATCCCAGCACTCTCAGTGATTGGCAGCTCTGTAAAAAGCAATGGCTAGCCCAACTATCCATCAAACAAATGAGTGGTAAGTCATTTGGAATTTCTCCCAATGCTATTCAGTTTTCTGTAGAATTTAATTCTATTGTGTGTAGGAGAGGCTTCCCAAAGGTTAATAACTGTGTCATTCTACATTTTGCTCAGAAAACTGAGAGCTAGAAAACCATATTTCAGACTAATTGTGTACAAAATACTTTAAAAAATAGTCACCTTGAATTATGGAAACACAAAAATGAAATGTATCTGAGGGCTTTTTATTTTATATTTTCTTCAGAATGAATCATTCAAGTTTGTTTAAGAATGCTGCTCAAACTTTCTAGAAATTTCTAAGGATACTGAGTTTTGTTTTCCTCCCCTTTTAAATGAGTCTACTGTTAACATCCAAGACAGGTCTAGGAGATACCTCCATTCCTTACCATTAACAGCCTAGAACGCTTTGCTGAAGACAAATGCTTATTACCAGTAGAAATGAGAGGGCACTCCTTCATTTTGGAATATTGCCAGCAGAAGGGGTGCTGCTCTTTTCTGTCTGGACTAAACTTTCCTTGAATACAGAGCACTTGGGTTATTTTCTCTCTGGACCATATCAATCTCCAGCTACATGTTCCATTTCCCAGGCACATGGTATAAGCATGCTATTGTGAGCTGTTCTTGGTGGAAATGTTCTCCATGGCTGCTGCTGAAATTTTGCCACTTCCCAGAAAGGAAAAGAAGGATTTCTGGTGCCAGAGCATAGAAGTCAGTCCTGAGACAGTTTGGAGTTTACATGAATATAATCCAGAATGTGTTCTTCAAAAAACATAGAAACAACCCCTGGGGCAAGAACCAAACCACATTTCCCCCTTCCAGCACACTTGTCTTAAATATTACACTCATTTGCAGAATAAAGTGGACCTCCTTCTCTACAAAGTGCTCAGAAAAGCTATGAAGAGAGGCCAATTTAAATATTACATTTGAACTCAGTGTGTGAGCCCCATCCGTGAAGAACAGTCCTACAGTCCCACAGAGAAGGAAAGTTCAAGGGAAATAGGCAGTCAGAAAAGAAAGAGTTCAGTAGTCTCAAGGTAAAAGGGCAGCTGAACTGAAATTGTGTCCTTTCCACCGCTAGCACACTCTCTTGCAGTTGTGTCTTTTCTTTTTAAGTCTAGTCCTTGAACAAAACTGATGTGTTTGTGCCCCTAATTCTGAAGTTCAACAAACACTTCTATCCAGAGCAAGCTGACACCGCCATTGTGCAAAGGAATCCTACCTACCTGTCCTCTGGGCTGTCTGTTTCTGTTCCTACATTTTGTCCTATCTTGTATCAAACATTTATGAGGCCACAGTCTAAACTGGATCAGGAAACTGATCTGGCTGAACATTAGTGGTTATTTTTGCTGCTGGGTTTGTTTCTAGCTGGAGCAGGTCTCTGAGTTAGTTTGCTGTAGAGTCACATGAACATCTGTGCAGCACAAAGGTTGGGGCAGCACAGGGGCAGGAACGGGCAGCCAAGAGGAAGAAGGAGCAGAGTGTGGAGTAAACAGATCTACTTCCATTAGCAGTGCCTGTGTATGCCATCTTGTAGTGTTACTTAGGCCTTACTCCAGGGAGCCTGGGGTTTGATTTGCAGAAGTATTCACAATTACAAGTGAATTCCTGGGGAGGTGTGCTTCTGGAAAAGAAGTGTATCCTAACCACATTGGAAAGCCAGGTGCTGGCTATTTGATCTATAAAATGGGGATAACAATATCACCTTATAGGAAAGGGGTAAAAAGGCATTTGTTGCTGTTTGTGAAACATTCTGTTCTGATGAACACTCCAGATCAACCTAGTTGGCAACACATCCACCTGTCTTCAGAGCTAGAGAACAACAGTTTGCAGAAAGGAAGGCGTGGAGCTGTGCTCTGATTTTCCAGGCTTCAGAGAAACTGCGGAGAAAGTTATACAATCATGTAATTGCAATTTATATTGTAGAGTGTCTATGCCCAAGAAATTTGAAATAAAGGCATAAGGAGATGGTATTTAGGATTTATTACTTTCGAGTATTAGAATTTTCATCCCTAATCTTTAATGCATGGCAAGGGAGTTTTTTATTAAATAAAGCAGTGAAATTCTGCTTATGTCGTTTTTAAATACTTGGATAGTATGATTTAGTGGCTGACGTTGTATCACTTGAAAATTTGAAGCAAAAGAACTCTCTCTCCAGAAACATCCCTTTTGCTTTACCTTCTTGTCAGGCAAGGAAAATTTCTAATTTTCCTTCTCTTTTCTTGCACTTTCTCCTAAGCCTGTAGCACTATGACTACTTGACACATTATGCTGAATTAGTGTACATTTGTCTAACCAGCCATGTTCTTGCTCCAGGTACTAAATTAAAACCAAAAGGTAACATCAAAATAATATTTTTAAGTATTCTGGGGTGCATCCAAATAAAATGTGGGGTTTTTTTACCAAAAAAACCCCTTTCAGCCAAGGTTATTAGCTGTGCCTTTACTACTGAAAAACTTTCTTGATTCATAAAGTTAATGGCTATGTACATGCCTCTGTAAATGCAGACTTGAGACATGTTCTGAATGTGTGTTTTGCAATTCTTTTCTGAGGAATATATAGCTGTCTAGGTACTAAGTGGCTGCCATTAGTACAGTTTCTGGGCTTTTTTTCTCTATTCCAGTGGTTTGGCAGACCATAGAAATCCATAAGAATAACACAGATCCTTGCAAATTGTGAGAAAGAGGCGACTGACTGCAAAGCAGGACAGACAGGCTTGGCAGGAGGAAGCTGCAATGTGGTTGGGTGCCTCTGTGAGCCCATGTACAGCTGAGAGGTCACAATTCTGGCCTGTCAGACTTGACACTGATCATTTCATTTTGTACTTCCTACTTGACAATCCCTTCGCACCAGCCTTCAGGCTCCCCTGCACACTTTGCTCCATGTGCTGCTTTGTTGCAAATGCTCCTGCATGCTTTCTTTTCAAATCCCTTTTGAGAGAAATCCTTCAATATTTCTACTATGTTAAATATACCGAAGTCTGAAACATTTCCTTGCATTTATAAAAAATACACATTTTTCCCACTTCTAGCTAATGTGTAATTCTCACACTGAGTTTTAATGACTTCAAATACTTTTATGCCCTATTAGTAATTACCTATGCCAATTAAATGGAACAGATTTACTTCAGGATGAATTCTTATAAACTGCAGAGAGCATTGCTTTAAAATGCCTCTGAAGTCCCTTAGAGAGTTCAAATAACTGTACGAGTTGCCTAGAATTATAACTGGTGAAGTCAGGGAAGGTTTATATCTACTTGATGTCAGAAAAGGCCTGTTGGTGAGTGAAAAAAAACAACACAGAAGTTATAATTCACAAGATGCTGCCTTTCCTGCCAAAACTGGCTAAAGATCTTGCCTCTTGTCCATGTCCCCCATGCCCCAAAGCAAAACTGGCCTTTTCTTATGCCAGTATAACTGTTTATGTGCTATAAACTAGATCACTGAAATGATCCATATAAATGACGGTTCTCTAATCCCCGGGGCAATAATAGACTCCAAGAGCTTAAAGCCTTCCCCACATATAGAGACTTCCTGAGAACATGAATATCCTGGAGTGCACTGATCTTGGGCTCTATCAAATCATTGCTATGTGAATTGCTTCATCTGTTTTTCTGGGGAGTTGTATATCCAAATTGTAATGCTTCTTGGAAGGGTGTGCTGGATACAAACTTTCATGTGTTGATTGTTCGTCGATGAATAAATTACGCACTCAGTTTCAGGGTGGTTCAGGTTCTTAGTCAGATTTTCCCTGTGCTTCAAATAGCTCCAGCCAGCTCTACTCAGAAACAGTCCTACTATTTACCCTTTCATAAAGCCAAATCTTCAGAGAGCAACATAAATATTAATTAATTTACACTCACCTTGCTCTTCTGAGGTAAATAACTGTATCATTTTCCCTTTTTGTTTAAAGGACAATACTAAAACAGAAATTAAGTGGCTTGTCTATGGTAACGCAGCAAGTTAGTGGCAGAAGAGTTGGCATTCAAAATTTGAGGCTTGTCTCTACACAGGGAAACGAACCCTGCATCTTTCATTCTGTAACAGCTAGTCAAGCAGAGACTGGTGTGTGAGTACTCTACAAAAGAGAAGAGAGTCTTTTTGTTCTGGAATTAATTGTGCATTTTTGAGGCAAGATAATTATTTTGGAGTAAAACCCCTGTTATCCCTCTTATTTTAGATCAGCTATTCTGATGACTTTCTTACACAGGCCAAGGGTAAACTCTAAATTCTCCTTCTCTCCCTACCTCAAGCCTAATTAATAACTGCTTATTATAAAGACACAGAAAAGTTTGAACTTCCACAAAAAGAAAATAAATGAGTTCCTGACACCTGTGAGAATACATATTGTTCTTGAGTGCTGCTGCCCCCCTAATCACAGCTCTAGACATCATGCACGGGGAGAACGTGGTGAGAACAGCATCTCACACCAGCAGCCCTCACCCTCGGACCCCTGCACTCCCAGATGTCAACCCCTCAGGCCTGGGATTCAGGGAGAAACTGCAGGGGCCCAGGAGCAGGAGCCAGCTCCAGGCTGGACGGCAGGCGAGAGTGTGTGCCTCCACCGCGGCCTCATTGCAGATAGCACGTAGGCTGGGCTGGTGTTCGGTGTCAGAGCCTCTCCCTCCCTGTGTGCCCCTTCTGAACGTCTTCCTCATCTGAAGATCTGACACAGCAGCAGTGTGTGAAGGAAGATCACACAAACGGTTTGAGAATGTGCTAGTCTCCTTAACCTCATTAAAGAACTTGCAAGCCACAGCCTCACTACCTAAATTCCTCTGATGAAGGCAAATTCTGTAATTGCACACCACAGCTCCTAATGCTGCAGTCACATCCAGTGCTGTTGTGTGTATGAACCTGAGGCCTGTAAGCCTCTTTGGACTTCCCTTTATAGGACTGGGATTCCAGCTGCCCATAAAAAAGTTTTCATTTAAGTAAAAACCAAAAAAACCCACATTTTTTAAAGTAAAAAATCACTTCAGATGGGTAATATAAGATAGACACATTTAAATACTGAAAATGTTCCTGGTTTTTTTCCTAGCTTGTCAATTCTACTTTTTGTTCCATGCCAGAGCAGCACTGGGATCAGTTCTTTGTCCATCCATAATGTTTCTTCTTCTCAGGAAAATGAGATCAGGATTGTTTTTTCTGACCCCATAACACCTGCAGGAGTCATGACTTCAAGCTGGGAACCTGTAAAAGAGTGATTGCTCTCTGGAAATCCAGGTATTTTTACAGTACCAAATACCGTGATATTTAAACATCAGTACTGAAGATCCATTAGGAACATCTTCAGAAGATATCAAGCCACATGGATCCATATGTAAGTTTTGTTGGTCTTTGTTGTCTGGACATTCCTGGAAAGTGAATGGGGTGTGAAGCGAGCATCTCTGCGGCAGAGCAGCTGCTCACCACAGCTCGGTCGCTCTAGCTATCACCATGCTGCACACTGCTGGAACGTCGCCAGTCCAAATCAGAGCGTCCTAATTTCAGAGAAGGCTTCACTTAAAGTGGTTTAACTGAGATTGTTAGTGTTCTGCCAAGCAAAGGACAGCAACAACCACCAGCAGAGTATCCAGAATGTGTTACCCACAGCTTGTTTTGTTCAAAATTCTGGCCATTTGAAAACAGAGCACCGTTTCTGCAGAACAAGGGGTGATGTTGACGCATGCTATTTTTTTAGATGTGCCTTCCCACATCTTTATTTGTTATCTGTGATGGATATCTAAGGGAGTATCCATTTTAATTTCACTGGCAGCAAAGGAGCTCGGGATATACTATCCGTATGGTACTGGTAGGTTTTGACTTTGTGTTATCAACTACAGTGACCTTCTCCCTACAGGTCTCCAGGAGGCTGGAAAGTGATGCAAATATCAAAATGGTAAGAAGTCAATCCGAAGGCAGGGAGCTCGGCGCGGGCCTGAGCCGCCCGCTGGGCCCGGCGCTTGGCTGTTGCCATGGGAACGCCGCCGGAGCGCGGGCGGGCTGCGGGGCGGCCTCTCGCGAGAGCGGCGGCGGGCGGAGCGCGGCGGGGCGGGCGCGGG
>VWZW01002014.1:0-113081 GCA_013397115.1 Edolisoma coerulescens | reverse complement strand
CCCCCATGTTTATCTGAAATGTTATTTTAAGGTTTGGGATTAACTTTTGGATAGCTGTTGTTTTAAAAACCATGTCCAAATGTGGCCTCTTCTCTCTTCTGCATGTTTTCAAGTAGTTCTCTTTTCTTTCATCACGCTTATAAGCATTCTGCTGGCACTTTGGGAGCATTTTGTTCTTGTTGAGCTCTTATTGTCTTCTCAGTTTTGTAAATCTGTCTCAAATATATCCTTTAAAATGTCTATTTCAGGTCTATTAGTTTTGCTACTATGGAGGCATTTTTTAGTTCTAAGATAGGAGAACAAAACTTAAGAACATAAAATATTCCAACTGGTTATTTTGAATTTCAGTAAGGTCATGAGGATAATTTTAGAAATACGGTGGGAAAATGTGAGGTAGGCTAGTAAGAGAAAGGGTTGAGGCCCAGTTGAATTTCTTTTCTATTCCTCTGTTTTGTCCTATAGCATGTCTGTTGTAGAGAAGAAAAAGGAACAGTTTTCTCCATATCAGTAGTTTAATCCCTTCAGCAAAGGGGTTGCTGCAAGCTATTGAGTTCTTACTGCTACTGGTTAGAAATCCTGGATACCCTACTGGGGTCAAGAAGTAGAGCTTCTGCCTTCCTCAAAATTTCGATCACACAAGTTGGTTTCCCTAATGCTGATATTTTCAGAGGTTGAAATTCATTCTCATTGACCCTAAGTGTTGGCTGTTTGGCAAACAGTTTTGATCTGTTGTTTCCTTGGCTTCAGGCAGATTCCTTTTATTTCTCACCAGCTCTTTAATTTAAATATTTAAAAAGTCAATAAGGCATGATTTAATTATCTTAATTTTTTTAATATCTGTGCTCTGTTTACTTCTTTATCTCTATTTTAGATTTTTATTTTATTCATTTATTCTGAAAGCCATTTGTTTAACTTGTTAATAAGTTATGACAGGAATACAGCAGTAGTAAGTGCAGTTATTTCTTTTATCAGTGTAAATCCATAATTTTAAGAACTGCTAGATGAGGGTTTTGTTGATTTGGCATGTAAAATTAATTGTATGTTCAGTATCTTTCTGTGAGTGAAGAAAAGTGTTATATTGTTCTGTATTTTATGTTTCCAGGGAGATTTGACTTCAGTGACTTGATTTCAAGTATATCTCTCTAAATTGCAGCTTTTAAATAGTCTAAGCTTTATATTTCACAGAGTTCAGTGTAATGTTTGAATGAGGACTCTCAAGCTGGAGGTTTATAAAGTGGGATTTGATGGCTCTGTGTGACTTGAGATATTCTCTTATGAATGGCAATCAATGTTTTTTGGGGATGCGGCCTTACCGACAATGATGAACCGAAGGCTCGATTGTAAACCTACAGATTATGGCCATTGGTGAGGCTCAGTGACAATAATTTTGTGGCTTTGACTGATTTTTGGTTTTAATTCTTATGCAGCTGGCAGCACAAAACTAACACAGTCTGTAGCAGTTTTGGTGTTAGTTTTGATAGTAGTTTTGCACTCTGAACTTGGGGAAACCCGTTAGGAGTTGCAGAGGCTAGAACTGTTTGGTTTTTTTCACTGTGTTTTTGAATATGAATCAGCAGATAAAATGGTTTTAGATGTCTGTTTTTGCATATGTAGAGCTAAATTATGTCATTGTCTCAATCTCTTTAATATTGAATTCTGTGGCACCAGTTTACTGGGTGAGTTATTTGATTTTGGTTCTGCCACATGTCTTTTATGTTAAGTGTTAAGTGAGGCTAAGCATTTACAAGTCTTTGTTTTCTTTATGGAAGCATGTTTTAAAGAGCACTTCTCTTGAATGCAGAGACAGAACACTTTTCATAATCTTGGTAGCTTTTGAATTTTATGATCGATAACCAAGTATTCGTCATGGTTCTTTCAAGGGTCTGAGTCTGTAAGTGGAGTGGAGTCCTGCAAAGCTGTATCTTTGTACTACTTGAGCTCGTGCTGGATGCTGCAGTGCAGTAGTCATAGCTCTTGTTCCCTGCATAGTGGATGGATGTCTCTTTTCAAGAGAGATCAAGTTCCTGAAAAATGCATAGCTATGTAGAACAACTTTTCTAAATGTGTATGATAGAGAAGGAAGAGTTGTTACTGGGACTAGTGGTTCATGCCTAGGCCTGAGAGGCACTTTGAATTTTTTGTTGATGTTTTAATACTCTTTAACTTGTGGTCTTAGGCTCTGTAGAATGGGAAGAATGCTTTCTTCAGATGGGTTGTAGTGAATAGTGATTTTTGAAGACCAAGTTTTATTTTATAAGTTTCAAAAGTTGAAGAAGCTCCTGGCAGGTGTCATATAGTTGGTTTAAAGTTGGATTGTTCTTCATTAATCCATATGGTTTACCTTCAGTGCTCAAATAGCTTTTGGGGGTGTTTAAATTTTGTGTTGTTTATTTACCTTTTGAGGTAACAGGATTCATACCTCAAAATACTCACATAAACCTCGGAGAGACTGGTTGTTACTTTGTTACTGCAGCTGTGAGATATGTATTGACTTTGAATTTGTGCTTTAACATGGACTTTTAATTTAGCAAAAGCTCTTCAGTTAACCCTAAAATATATCCTTTTTTTCCTAATTGGTGATGCTTTAGTGGATTAAAAAACCTCAACTAGCCAAAGTCATCAGGAAACAAGTTCTTCTTCCAGGCTGCTAAGAGGTGTGGGAGAGAAGTTGAGCGTAACTTGGAGAAAAGTTGTCTGCTGACTCTGCCTGTGAGACTTGGTTATGTCTAATGTACGTTGCTGGATTGTTTTGTGGATTTAAAGGTTTACTTTTCTGGATGGGGGAAATTGCCAAGCCTCTTCATTTGTTCTGTAGCCTGCCTTGCTGCCTGTCTCTGTGCAGTGGACGGTGGGGTTCCAGGAGGTGCCAAGGGCTCCTTTTGTAGCATGGCTCTGTCCTCTGAGTTTCTCAAGTCATGATGCGTTTTACAACACTGTCAGCTAAATCAATTGTCTTTTGACTTTTGAATAAATAATGACAGGCTTATTGTATGCTGATGTGATGTGAAATAGCATTAATACAGAACTTTTTTTAAGAGTGGCAGATAATATCTGTAAAACGATTGCTGTGGTGGCAGAACTTTCTGTATGCCAGTTGTTCACGTCAGCAGCTTTGATAGATATCTTGGGTTTTCTTGTTGGCGGTCATACAGACAGCTCTCTCCAAAGACTTACAGGCACTTTTAAGACATGCATTTGTATATTTGACTAAAGGTTGCTGTCGTGGTTTAACCCCAGCCAGCAGCTAAGCACCACAGCTTAGCCCCATTGTTCCTGGTACTTTTTCAAATGATTGCAATTTTATTTTTGTGTTGTTTTTATTATGAGCTGCTGGTCTCACTTGCTCACTCAAAATGAATTCACACTGTCATTGGAAGTATTTGGTGCAGATCTATGATGATTGGTGTTTATGGGAGAGACTATTTCCTGGTTTTTAACTTTTTTTTTTTCAAAGAGTACTTTTATTTGATTTCAAAGTTGCTGTTTATATGCGTGGTTTTGTCACTTGGTCTTACAAGAGGAAATAATTTGGCAGAGTACATGTGGGTCTCTGGCTGAAGGTGGGGGCATCATGTCTCCCAGATCAAAACTTTTTGTATTTGAGTAATTTTACTTCAGACAGAATTTAGTCTGGTCTCCTAAACTGGATGTTCCCAACACAGATGTGGTTTGTTGGCTTGGACCTCTGTGGCCATTAAGGGTTGGGCCACTTTTGGTGAATGTCTGGGCATGGATTTTAAGCTTCGTTTCCTCTAGGAGAATTCCAGTTTATGCACACCAGAGAAAACTATAGAAATTAACATAAATCATTCTGAGAGTGACAAAACATTTAACAGACCACCCCAGAGTGACTGGTGAATGTCCATCATTGGAGGCTTTTAAAGCTTGACAGGACACAGCCGTGAGCCACTGGGAGCAATGTGGCAGCCAGCCTTGCTCCAGCAGGAGGTTGGTCTCCTGGGTTAAGCCTCTGTGGGCTCTGCAGGCTGCTAGCTGGTGATAGCTGGAGGGCTCCTCAAAGGGCACTGCTGTTGGAAATGCTATTGTAGGTACAGGTTAAACAACTTAAAAAAAGGAAAACCATCCTTATAGCAAGCTTTTTTTTTTTTTAACTACTGTGAAACACGTTTCCTTTGGTGTCCAGCCCATTTCGTGTCTCTTTTCAGGGGTAGCAGCACCACGGCTGGTGGCTCTCAGGTTGCAAACCTGCAACAGGAAACCCCGTTTCCTTTATCTCTGGGCATGCAAGGGGGGCAGTGGGTTGTGTGTTTACTTATTTATTTATTTTCCCTCAAGAGACTCACGTAAGCAGAAACATACACATCTTGAACGTTTGCCTTTTGGCAGGGCCACAGCACAAATTTGCTCTTGCTGAAGAAACTGTGGCAAAGATCAGACTTTATTTTTTTTCTTTTTTGCATTTCTGAAGTGTAACATAACTTTGTCTGCATGTTTAAAAATTGAAGAAGACAATGGATGATGAAACTCAGACTGCAGGCTTAAACATATTAGTGCTATATAAAAGTCATTACAGTTCTAATCTGTGAACTGTTTAAAGATGTCTTTTTGTTTTTGTGGACAAGGCTTCTCTCCTCACTTTCTGAATTACCCATCTAATTTTTTTTTTTTTTTAATTTTTAAAAGCTAAAATGTCTGATACTGTTTTTGGAATATTTTTGCATGTGTCAAATAGAAGACAATACTAGACCTCAACAAATCCTAGAAGGCACTCTCTCCTTCTGCTGAATGCAGTTGAGATTTCTAGGAGTATTTTTCTTTGCAAATTGGAAGGGCTGAAATAGGATTTTATGCTTTCAGTCCATGCAGAAGAGCTGCATAATTGTGCAGAAGAAAGTTTTGGTTTAGCATTTTCATGCCTTGAAGATAAACATATCTTCATGAATGACGTGGTACTGGCACTGATTATCTACTTTCCACATGTATTTAACAGCTTGTTGTACGAATCAGAATAAAATAGTTCAATAGACTGCACTGTATTGATTATACAGCAGCTGGAAGAAAGTGAAACATGATGCTTTCCCACAGCTTTTGCTAAAGAAAACATTTAGAAGTGAGAAAAAAAGGAGATGCTTATGTAAAAGCTATTATCATAGTTTATCCTTTCCGTGGATGTTTTTTTTCTTCCTTGATGCTTTCCCTTCTTTTGCCCTTCTTTTGTAGTCTTTGAAGAAGGAATTATTGACAGAAAGTCAGTTCTAGTTTTGTTTAACCCTCCTCCCCTGCCCTGACTTCTGCATTGTCTTGCAGGGTAGTCATTGACTCGTACTTGACATAGCTCTGGGAATTCCCAAGTCTAGTACTGTTTATTGCACTGCCATACAGAGATGGTCGGAGAATCTTTGCTAGGATGCCTTTGTTAATATAAACAAAAGGAAAGTGCTAATGTCATCTTAAAACATGCCATCCGTTTCAAATTGAAAAGTCTTTTTTTTTTTAATTAAGTTCTGTGGGTTTTTAGGGCTTGCCTGTGACGTGAGTGGTTGTGGTAGTCTGGAGAAATACCTGCCACAGACACTTCCATTCTGCTGTTTGAACTGTTGGGTATGCACTGTGGAATAATTTGAGAGCCTTAAGTTAATTCTTGCCTTATTATACAATTGCCTCCCTATCTAGGTAAAGCCAGAAGATCTGCAGAACTTCACAGGGTTTTTTATCATGTGCTAAAGTCATCAGGACTTTATTTTAAACCTGTACTATTGTACTTTTATTTTCAGCTGGAAATTTTTTAAGGTTAATTAATGTGCTAGATAACATTTGAGAACAGGGAGAGGTTATTCTGTCTCCAAACAACAGTATTGGAATTGGGTGTGAGCATGCAACTGTGTACTGTGTATTCTAGATTTAATCACTTGTATATGTAGTGTTGATGCAGTAAAGGCTTTCAAATTTGTTGGTAATTTGAAGTACATCTCCTGTAAAACAAAGGTGTGATAATAAGCAGTAATTAAATGTTGCAAAGAGTGCTCATCATTGTTATTTTAACAGAAGTTAGTCATTATCTACTGGTTGTTGACATCATTAAATATAATTTTTTAGTATGTAAGTTGGTACTTTACATACCTGAGCAACTGAATTGAGGTTTTCCATTCTTGCATTGTTGAAGTATCTTTCTGTTTGTGCGTGTTAAGGGTAATGACTTGCCTCAAACTGCCAGCAGCTTTATGCCTGCCAAGGGCAAGTGGGCACATATTGTGAATGTGCTTTTTAACTGAGACATATAATGCATCAGTTCTGAAAATAGGGGCAGGGTGAAGCAGTAATCTTAATTCATTTAATTGCAGTTGTGTAGAGCTGGCTGCATGAAAAATAATTATAGGCGAGGTAAACATTGCCTCTTGTAGAAACACAGAGTGCCCGGAGATAGAAAATGTCTGAAGTGCTGGGTGAGGGAAGAGAGCTTAACTGTTCCTTATTTTTGTAAGCCTGCACTTTGCTTAAAAAACCCACAAAGCCATTGATAGTAGTCATCAAATATTCCCAAGTATGCTGCAGTCTAACTGTAGGTGACAGGTGTCTTTATGTTCTTGAAGCAGGGCTATAAGTGACTTCGGGCTAAATAGATAGACCTCACAAACTGATACAAGTACAAAAATTAAGGAGCAGTGGAAGGAATTCTTAGATAAAATCCTCATTTAATTTTTCAGTTATGCATAATAGGAAGAAGTAATTAGAATTAACAAGGGTCAAACTTGAAGAAGTAATTGGTGAAATGGAGAGCTTGTGGACAGATTTAAAATCAAGTAATGCTTTGATCACTTTGTTGTTTGGAACATATTGGAAGGTAGTGTTGTGAACAGCTGGAGAGGATAAAAACAATCCAGGAACATTCAGAGTTAGCATGGCTAGTGCTTTTTGGTAGAGAATAGTACTGTAAAAGCAATTTTTGGACTTGTGTTTAAATATCCTAATACTATATGAGCAAGTGAATTGTATCATCTGTTTCTGCCTCTCCCTTCTTCTCTCCCTCTTTTTCCTAAGTGTTATAATTTATAAAAGAAGAGTCCAGAGATGTCTCATTTTCTAGCTTTAAAAGTGAGAAGAGTTGAAGATCCATTTGAAGGAGAGGTGGGAGAAGAATCAACACAACTCGATGAAAATGAAGCTAAATGCTTAAAATTCTGACTCGTTTCTTAAGTTTGGATCCTGCTTTCCTCCAGAATGCTTAGCTTTTTTTTCTAGGTATCATCAGAAAACAGAACTAAATTAATACTTTTTTGGAACTTAGCTACAAATTAGAACTTTATTCCTTGTAACATAGAAGTTACATGAGGCTTGTATAAACATTGTACCTGCTTGTGTGGTTTTTCATGTTCACTTTTTTTTTACGCGGGGAAAGAAGAGGACTTGTGAAACAGTGTTCTCTATTTCAGTGGCATTTTACAGGTTGCAATAAAAACTCGGCTCTGCAGCAGTATGTGGCTATTATGTGCTTGCAAGCAAAGTAATTTAATGTTAGTGTTTAATAGTACTTTTGAAAATGAAGTAATGGTATATGTAGTATAATGCAAAATACCCCTAAATAGTGGTTGGTTTCTGCATTGCAGTATTTTCCTGTTGTTGATGAGGGAGGTACAAAAACCTCTTTGTGTCAGATGTTCAAAGATATTTTGCCAGGTAGAAAAATTCTTTCTGAAGGTGGTGCGGTTTTTTTTTTTGTTTTGAATCTAGTGTTAGGGCTGGGTGACTGTTCTGTTGGCTTCGAAACATTAACAGCAGTAGCTATCTTGTTTGCTGTAACCCCTCTTTGTTATCACATTAGTACTTAGATGAGATGCCAGAAGCTCTTGAAATACATTGCAGCTTCAAGCAGGTTGGGTGCTTGAATACTGGCACCCTGGGTTGCAAGTCAGTGTCTTTTATTATCCCTGTGCTCAAAATTTTGAACCAAAGACTTAGGATACTGTTGAAGTGCTACCGCTGTTCAGTTTATAATTATGTTAATTAGTGCTGAACGTCATTAAGATGAACATATGCAGTGTTAATGAAACTACTTGTGAAATTGAAGTATTGTCATTGTCACACTGAATGGTTGTACTAAAAAGTTGCTTGACTGCCCCGCAAGAAAGATAATTGAGAAGGGCTTACAGCGAGTAGCTGTCGTTTGGGAATGGGTCATCTGGTCTCAGTCACCTCTTCTGAGACCGTGGATGGTCAGAGACTTGGCTGCAAGGGGAAGGACTGTTTTAATAACAACATGCAGCTTTGAGCATACTCTCTTCTCAGGGCCTTAGCTTGTCTTGCGAACACAAAGACTTGTCCTGTCTCATGATTACATGTGAGGAGCAGGCTGTTGCTTCTGGTAAGGTTAATATCATCTGACCTGCTCCTTTTTTGCATCGAGGAAAGAAAGTATTTGTGTGGAGAAGGATCTGGAAATGGTTTCTACCAGGGGCAGAAACAATTACTTTCGGGATGAAGTTTGATTTCCTTATATCTCATTCCTACTCCTCACTTAGTTTTAAACTATTCTACCTGTCCTGATTTAAAAAAAAGGGAAATGAATCAAGCAGGATATAATTACAATATTGACAATAGAAAAGTATTTTGTACTTGTGTCTGTACTTTCATGGACTGGAAAGGGCCAAAGCCCTAATGGGACATCTTAGGCAAAATACAGAATCATCTAGATAACTAATCTAGTGCAGCGTAGTTGCATGATAGTTGTGCTCTGCATTGCGTGCACTCTATTTATTTGTGGGTACTAATGAGATTGTATTTTGATGTGACATTACTGTAATGTCAGTGCCTTGTATTCATTCATTATTTTACCTCATTGACTTTGTGAAGTAAAGAAATGCAGGTGCCCTTGAGAAAGTTTTTTTAGCACACACATGAGAAATCTGTATAGTGTTCAGAGCAGAAACTGCCTTGGGCCTTAGATTTCATCCTACTATGGACAAATTTATTTATAACTGGGTGTAAAGCTGTGCTGGAGACTCTTGAGCCAGCTCAGAGGAAGTCAGGGACTACATCTGTACTTGTCTGCAGCCTGCTTTTTGCTCCCAAGAGTGGCTCTGCTGAGCTCAAACTCCTGCTGGAGGGAGTAGTCCCTGGGAGCAGTCCCTGGCCTCATGGGATCTCATATACCTCAGTGGCCCCTTAGTAAGCTTGAACAAAACCATGACAGTTACAGATTAGTGTTCAGACCTGTGCCCTAGACTTATTTATTATTGTAGCTTTAGCTCTCAGTGCCTACATGGCACAATGTAACGCTCTGCTAAGTTGGTAGTTGCATGTGTATAGCATTTAATAGCAGTGGCACAGCATTGCATGTGAGCTAACCAGCCTTCCTCTTCAAGCTTAGGGACACTGTTGGGCTTATGTGGCTGTCACCTTTCTGGTTCTGGCATTAGTCCAGCTGTTTTAGCTCGAAGGTCAGAAGGTCAATGGTACCAGCATAGTACCTGGCATGCTACAAATTAGAGTAATACTGGAATAGATTGCCTTGGATTTTAATTGCCTGCTAGATGTCTCTGTTTTAGTGAGCTCTTGTGCATCTTGACCTGTAGCAATAGAGAATGAGAAGGCCTATAAAACTGCAAAAGGAATCAAACAGAATGAATGAAAATGCATTGAAATTGTCAAATCTAAGGCCATTAAAATGTATTTTAAAGTATTCCTTTAAATCTGGATTAATATCTGGTGTAGGCTCTCAAGACATCTTTAGAAAGAATTGTGTTCAAAAGTTGCATGTGTAGTACTGCCTGGCTGTACTTCAGAGAATGTCTTTGCTGACACTGCACCCTGTGAGAGTCAGCCAACATGCCTCGTGTTGTCACTTGCAGTTTTTCCATTTTAGTCTTTGTCTAGTTCTAGCAAATGCATGGATAGTGTTCTTCAGCTCGGCGCTAGCTCGGGCCTCTGTGCTGCATGGCAGTCACTGCTGAGGTTGCAGTTGCTGTATCCTGCATTTCTGGTAACTGCTTTTAGGCAAGGTTGCCCTCAAAGTTTTTGTTTTACTCTGGAAACCAGCTGGGGTGGTTTTGCTCTGTGTGTTCCTTCCAGTTCGCTTTTTTCCTCAACACTTCTCTCTCCTTCCCAGCTTCCTAAATATTTTGAATTTGCTGGGTTTTGGTTTAGCCCCTTATATGTCTAAAAGTGTCCAACAGGTCTTGTAAAAGCAGACTAATGAGTGGGTGAGATTGAGTCCCAGCAGTGGTGAGAGCTGTAGCACACCCAAGGATGTTGTAAGCTGCCAGAGAAGCTGTGTGATGAATGCAATTTCATGGGAGGAACTTCAGCTGGAGTGTGTGTATTTTTATATATCAAATCTGAGAGAGATTTGAAGGTACCAAGACCTTGTTAGTTCAAGTAATTGCTTGTTCTGTATAGATTTCTGTCAAGTCTTCTTTCCGGAAAACACGCAGAAGATAAAATGTAGTGGGAGCCTGTAGTGGTATCTGTGTTTAGGTTGCTCAGTAGTTTCTGTAGNTACTGTGAACAGCTTTTGTGGTTTTTTTGGTAGAGGAAATCACTTTGTATCAGGGAAGTGCCTTCTTCCCCTGGAGTATTTTGAAATACCACTCCCCCCTCCAGTGTTACTGTTGAAAATTGAAATACTGGTTACCAGAAACCTTTTCATACTACCTTTCCTCAAGAAGAATCTTCTCATTGTGCTACTGAGATGTATGAGTGTTTTAAGGCTCTCCCTGCAAAATTCTGCGAACGTCAGAGGAGGACAAACGCAAATGGGGTCCTGCCCTTCCACTGTCCTCCCAATTCACTCTCACCAGACACTTCTGGCTTCCTTCTGACTGCCTCCGCTTACTGGCAAGTGTGTTGTAAGGCTTGGTTGAAAAGAAGTGGTGTGATGAGTGTGAAAGATGGTTTTGTTCTTCCTTTTGCTTGTATGACCAAAACTTAAGCATTTTTTTCCTTCAATTTTTTTTTCTGTTCTGAGAAGTTAAACCAGGTTCATTTTGTACCTAGACAGGGGATGCAGATGCTAATTGTTTTGGGTCTCACTGGACAAGTGATATGAGACAACATCCAAAACAGGCATCCTTACTTTGAGAGAAGATTGGCTCTTAATTGTTATTCTTTTGTTGGACAGTAAGGCTGCAGGTAAAGCAGAATTTTTAATGACTTTTTTTTCAACTCGAGATTGACTAGAAGATAGTTTTGCATCTCTACAACAGGAGAAATCTCACATTGCAACCGAAGTGTTTATATCCATCTCAGAAGGGGAGATCTTTTAATAAGCTGCGTGTTGACTTTGGTTGTCTGGGACAGTGGCACCATGTGGAGCAGTAACAGGGCCAGACTCCTCTTTCTGCCTCTTGTAGCTCAGCAGCTGCCGTATGATGTGCAGTCTGGGCTCAGTGAGCTCTTGCTTCCCTTCCATTCTGTTGCTCCTGAGATTAGAGATTCTTGATCCTTCTTTCCTTCAAGAGTTGAGGGGAGTACTTGTTTCTTCACCTGCACTATTTACATGGCCTAATACTAGATGATAGTGATTCATAGATCATCTAGGATAACTTCTTTCTGGGGCTGCCATAACAGTTTTGCAGTTTAGGTGACAGTATCTGTCAGACTGACCCTTTTTCAGCCATTAAGCATCAATCAACACTGGGCTGAAGAAGTGCTGCACCACACAATGCATTTTAAGTTTCTTCTTAGTAAAAGGAGGAAAGAGCAATAGCACGAAAGCCATGTAAGTTGGTGTGAAGAGTATGTAAGAACATGTATCCAAACTTAAGGTTACAAAGTTAGAACAGTGGTTCAGTGATGCTACAAGCAGGACTTTAGGACTTTCAGTACTGGGTCAAAAGTATAGTGGTCAAATGTAAAGTGTCAATCTCATAAATTATTCTGTTGGCTTTAATTAAATCGAAATACTTACCAGGTAGCAGCATGACTTATTTGCATTACACGTTAATTATTTAGACCACTATGATTTTATAGTGAATTAGATATAACACACTTTCCTACCACTGATACCAATTTGGTATCATGTTCTGCCACACTTGATAAAATTTGGGCATGTGCCTTAAGCTCATTTGGATCAAATTTATCGTGTTTGGTGATGTGATAGTGCAGAGATTTGCTGTAAATGCTTGTGAAACCAGTACTTCATCTCCTGTAACTTCCTGACAACTTTATCTCTATAAATATTTGAGAAAGTGTACTTTTCAACTTTTTTTGTACCTAACAAATAACTGATTTTATTCAGTGTTTGAATGGTTATGGAAGGGTTGGTCTTTGCATGCATTTTGCAACCACTGTTGTCTAAAGTTATGAATGGATGCTTTCAGACATGGTAAACTGGTCTTCATTGTATTTATCTTTTTGTTCATCATCAATTCTTAGTGTTATGCCAAAGCCTATTTCTAATTTTGTAAAAGAGAAAAATAACTCAGTCTTAGTGATCCAGATTCTTTCTTGAATTCTCTTTAATCTTTTTGATAGATAGGAAACCACAAATCTTTTTATCTGGAGAATGCTAAAGAAAAGAAGGGGCCATTAGAGGAAAAGATTTTAATGGGATCATAAATGTTCTATTTGGATCTGTCTTATTAGACATTGCTTGGAAATTGAATCTCCTTCTGAAGACATTTACATGTTCCAAGTTCTTGGTATTTGACCTGGCTCTATTATGAGCTGCTATTTATGTTTCAAGACATGAATAAAGTCTTTTGACCTTTCTTTTGCAAAAGGTGAAAACATACTCTTCTAGCCTGTGACTAAGTGTATTTTTTTTAAACTAAAAAAAATTCACATAGGATCTGGGCTCAATTTTCTACAGAATAGGAGATGCTGAGGTTCATAAGTAGTGTCATGGATGCTACAGAATATGTCTGAATCTATGGTGTCCAGAAGCGCAGGGTGAAGAGATTCTGCTGTGATAATGCTGGGAGGTTTTTGACAAAATATTTGTTAAGGGCATGGCTTAAGGTGATTTATTTTTGTTTTGAACTATGGCAGATTTAAAAAATTTCTAATTATTTTAGTAGAGATTCCATTTAAATATTTTTACTGTAATGGTTCTGTGTTCTTAGTGGGCAGGGATCTCCAGAGTTCCTCTAGTCCAACTCTGCTGCTCAAAGCAGGGTCAGCTAAAGCTGTTGCTGGGGATGTTGTCTGGTTAAATTTTGAGCATGTCTGAGAATAGAAACTCCATAGTTGTGTGACTTGTTTTAGTGTTCAGTCATCCTTAAAGTAATTTTTTTTTATGTTTACAGGATCTTTCTGATTACCATGTTGCAGTGCCTGTCAGGAGTCAAAGGAAAAGATTTTCCTGGATACTATTCATAAATTGTTTATTGTGTGATTTCTGCTCTCTGTCTGTTTGTGAGCTACATAAAACCCATAAGCTAGAGCTACTCACTGGGCCTCTCTGTTAGATGAGGAACAGCGTGAGAAATTCAGTTTTTGTTCCACTGGTCAGATACAACTCTCACCTGATGTGTTAGGCTTTCTGAAAAGCTTTCACAGAACATTATCCGTGTACTTGCTGTTTTGCTAGCTTGTAGAAGCAGATGACACTTCTGCAGGTATGCACGGAATTCTCCAGTCCTTCTATGGAAGGCTGACACATGTTTTAGATGTGAAACTTGCAGTTAGAGTTAGTTTTGATGCATAGCTGTGAGTCAGTCTGCTAGAGGCCTGTTTTTCTATTTTCTGAGAATGCAGGATCTTTTTTTTTGTATGAAAATGGGGGAAAATGCATAGAAGACAGTTTAGTGCTTCATGTCTGTACCTCCAGAAAAGCTTGGTACTGTAATCTGAACTATATTTCAGGGAAACTGCTCTTTTGCATGCCTTGTTCGTTCCTTTGCCACACTTGTAGTGGTTGCTAATAGCACAGTTTGGAATTACAGCAAAATTTACTACTTACTTTTAGGTGATGGTTGTTTTGTATCAAATATGATGCTGTGCAGGTGGTTTTGGAAACCTCACTTCAACACGAACCTATTATTTTGTACATGTTTCTCCCTGTTGTACTGTAGTAAGTCAATAATTTGAGTACTTGGAAAGCAGCCTTAAGAATTGGGATGAAAACTTTCATGGGTAGTCTCATATTTGTAGACTTACTTAAGCTGAAAGGGACTTCTGGAGGTCATCTACTGCAACCTGCACCACTGAAAGTTTGAACAGCATAAATTTTGGTGGACAGTGATAGTGACTTTAGCTTAATCTTTGCTATAATCTCCCTTTATGTAGGTGGAGAAAGCAAGATGATCTCTCAAGTCTTCTCCCGAGTAACAAGCGCAGGTATCTCAGCCTGTCCTTGTTCCTCATGTTCTTCAGCCCCCAAACTGCTTGGTGGTCTCTGCTGAACTTTCCTTAGTCCATCTTTGCTACACTGGGCAGGCTAAAACTACACATGCTTGTTTTGCTGAGATCTTGCTAGTGCTGAGTAAAAGTCAGTGTCACTTAGTAGGTTTAGAGAGAGCACCAGCAAGCACTTCAAGGCAGATATTTTTAACTTGCTCTTATCTAGAGCTTGAGATTGTGCATTTTCAGAAATGTCTATTTTTGTTCCTAGATGCGTGAGGCACCTTAGATTGAATAATTTTTTATTACATTACTGTTTTCAGAAAGGGTTATTTACAGCTTTTAGCTTGAAGTAGACTTTCTAATTCGTAGCCAACTTGTGTCATGCAGCTGCAGATTTAATCAATATATTTCTCTGCTCTTTGAAGCTTTTCTTTGTCTAAATTGAACTGGTAGTTGCACATCGTTTTAGTTATCCTACTGACGCATTTTGCCTTGTGTGGCATGCTATGTTGTATTTCTTCAAGCTAGGCATCACTCAAACTGTGATGGTTGTCTGACTTTGAGTGAAAAAGTAGTTTTCTGCCCTCTTTATTCTTGGTGTCAGCTTCCAGTTTGTAAATTACTGTTTATGTGATCTGCATGCAGGGATGCGCTCTGCATCATATTTTAATGTGTCAAAGTCAGTAAAAGTCATGCCGGAATAAATGCTTGTGGGAGAAAAATGAAAGTGGGCATTCTCAGAAACACTGAGTAGGGAAATGAAGTAGTGGCAGGGAACAGAGAAAAGACAGTAAAGATATTTTTGTCTCATGCAAATTAGTCTTTCACGTGGCCCAGTGAAAAAAGATGCTTTGCCCTTGCTACTTGTATCTTTTATCATATTGCTTGTGATGTCTAACGGGCTGCGTGATGATGCCAGAGCAGGAGCAAGCTGCCATAGAGCTGTCTTGGTGCAGAGTCCAGGTCATCCAGAAACTGGATTCTTGGTTTAGGTTCAGACCTCTCCTATGGTAATATTTTTAGTCCTATAACTTTGATTTTTGCTGAAGACTAGCTAAAACTTGCTGGGACCTGCACAACGTTATTTTCTGGCAGCTGCAGCTCTTGTGCCATGGGTTCTCAGCAGGCTGGATCACTTGCTTCATTTATAAGATAGCACAGAGTGTTTCAAGACATAAGGACAAATCAGTTTGCAGCCTGTGCTTGTCACAGCTGTCTTGCCTTACACCTCATGGGAAAAGATTTATCAGGCATAATTATATCTAATTGAGACACTCTTGTTATCTTGCCAATGTTACTTTTTTCTGTTAATTCGATCAGTGGACACAGATGAGATAAAAAAGTAAACAGTGCCTATTTGAATGGCTTTGTGCTTCTTGGATTATTTAAATGTTTCATTTAATCTGCCATGAAATTATGTGGGTTGTCACATGGAGATTCAACTAACTCGAGTTTTCTACCTCTTAGAGTTTATTTCCATGAGGAAGGTTTAATATTTTTAATCACTTGTACAGGATGAACTTATTTCCTACACCTGCAACTTGCTTTCTGTAGTCACAGGCATTGACTTTCTTAACTGCAGCTTTTTCTTTGTAGAAAAACTTTTGAAAAAATCCACAGTGTTCATGGTTATCAACTTTTTTAACCTTACTGTTGAAATATTATTTGTAGTAGATGTAGGTCAGCTAAACCTTTCTAGACTTGTAGGAGCTTACCTTCCAGTCTACGTGTGTAATTCATGAATGCTTCAGGAGAAAGCAAGGCTGTATTTTAGGGTGGGGAGTCTCTGCCTTAACTTGAGTGAAATAATGGTGGCTTTTAGGGGGATTATTGTAGGGAAGCTATAGAGATATTACTGGTTCTGGGTGAAAGTCTGTCTGGTGTCCTGGAAATACAAATCTTGAAATAGAAATGCTGAGGAATTGGGAATGAAAAGAGGAAGGGAAATAAAATTATTGTTACTTCAGACTTGAGTTGCCTTTATGTGTGAACTGTTCTGCATGTGGAATTACTTGTAGGACGGATGAGCTGAAAAGAATAGGGGTATATAGTAAACTTGAATTAATTTTTCTTTCCTTCCCATAAAGTGCATTATTAAGCTTTTTTTCTCCATTAAAAAGTGTATGTTTTCAGTGGCAGAAATATGGCTAGAAATATTTTGATTTGTAGCCTCAGACACTCTTTAATTGGAGAGGGAGGTTTGCCTGTGTGTAGGAATTATTCTAAAACTGCTTTCTGTTACCGTTTTTTTTTAAGACAGTGGTCTACACCAGATAAACATTTAGAATACATCTTGACTGGGATATGAGAGTTAATGGCTCTTTTTTGCTTTTGCTAAGAAGGTTGACTCTGAAGACCTTGCTGGATGTACTTGGCTTTCAGTATATACCAAATGTGAGTTTAATTATGGAAACTGAACCTGCTGTAAAGCAGCTGTGGCCAAGGTGAATGCAGTCCTGTTTCTTTTAGTCCCTGTCTTACCAACTGGTGAAATCAAAGAAATAATCTAGTACATGTAAATTTATTTTAGTTTTTGATTTCCTTGCCTTTAAAAAATGCCTTACAAAACACCACCCTCTTTCCCAAAAAGCTGACAGAAAAAAAAGAGAGATGCCTGGTAAAATGCCTTTTCTGTCTTAGCACACAGAGTGATGGTGCTGCTCTTCCCGTGCAGATCTGCTTGTGGAAGATGCAGCATGTCTTGCTCTGACATCATGTGCAGTGCTCTGTCAGGGAGTGCCTGGAGAAGAAGGGCTCCCTGCTGGTGATAAACCTTCACAAAAAGTACTGCGCTAGCTTGGGTTGTACTGAATGCCTTCCCTCTGCATCATGCATGAAACTGGGAGGGACGCCTGTGTTTCAGGTTTCTTGCACTTGCTCATAAATTTGTGTTCTTGGTTGCTTGTGACTTCATCAGACTGATCTAAATTTACTTGAGCAAAGAGAGGAATTTGTGTAGCATTGAGGAGCAGGAGGCACTGGTGGGACATTAATACTTTCCTGCAAAGGCAACTGAACACTCAGTGGGCAGGTAGTCAGCATTGCTGATTTTTAATTTTTTCTNCCCCCCCAGCTGATGCTTTTGAAAAGTTGTCTTAAGAATTGCTTCAATTAATGAGCTTCATCTTTTTGAGAAGCCTTTCCTTTTCGCTGGTAGGAGAATAAATGGTAGAGTACTTCCTTGATTAGTCTTTGTTGTCATGTGTTTTAGTAGATAAAATTGAGACTGTTCTTAAAAGCTAAACTCCACTTTGCATAATTGCAGCAACAGTAAGTAGTAGATCAAACAGTAATTAGCTGAACAACTGACTAATGACCACTGGAAGAGCAGAGAAAATGGGCAAGAGGGGTGTGCTGCTGTTGAACCTGTACCAGGTTGTATTCTGTTTGAGAGTCTTTACTAGGAAAAAATGGTGCTGATTCGGCATGCTGCTTTTTAGTGTGACCCTACTGATCACCATGTCTCCTGAAAGGTAACCCTTAACTCCAGCCTGCAAAAAGAAGTAAAAACTGGTACTAGAATACGTGTTCAGGGTATAATCAGATTTCCGTATTTTTATACTGAGGCTAATAACAAATGTTATTAATGTTTTCATTTTTTGTACCTTATTGTAATAATAATGGCTTTCATTGAAGGTGTATGTAAGAATCTTCTTGATGTATGCACTTGCTGGGACATAAATATTTCATTTTTAGAGTTTACTGATTTGCAGCTCTGGCTGTATGTAAAGTAAGAAGTAGATGGAGAACTGAGTTACAAAACTTGAAGTAGCTCTGTACATCTAAGGCTACTGCTGTACCCTGCTGAGAGACTTTGGTAAAGGTCACCTTAAGTATCAGAGGAAGGTTAATTAGGGAAAAAAATCACCACCAAGCAAAACCCCACTGGTTATGTCTTCTAATAAACATGCGGATCTGGCAAATTCCCGAAGCATCTTAATGTGTCTGTCCCCGTAGCAGAGCCGTGTAACTCCTGTGCTTGTTTAAGGTACTGTTGCTGCTGTGTGAAGGGAACGGGTGATGTTTTCAGCAGGGAAGTGTTCAAACTGTTGGTTCAGCTGAAGGGTGATCTTGCCAAAAGGGCTTTTTGTGTTTTGAACAAATTGCACAAATTGATTCTTTTTGTGTACCTAAAGCATGATGGAGGCATATGGTGCATCCATAATTGAACTTGCTATGTAGTCTTACTCAGTTTATCGATTTGCTCTGTGAATTGCTTATATGGCTGCAACTGTAACTAAAATTTTGCTTGGTAAGGTTTTTACAAAAGAAGAGAATGAGTTTAGAATGCTTACTTTGGGGGAAAAAGGGATTTTTTGGTGTGTATCTCTGTCATGATGCTGTTGCCATTAAATCAGATCTTCTACTTTTGATATATTTTAGATGAAAACTATTCTTTGGACTTGAACAGATGTTGATTCTGACAGGAATAAAAATCTGAAGATTTTTGTGAACCCACAACTATCTAAAGGAATTGATGAGCAGGGTAAGAATGCTTTTATCTTGCATAAACCCCTTGTGGATATCTGGCTACTGTAATGCAGAACATGCCACTTCCTGCTACATAAGTGGTAAAAACAGAGGAAGTTATGAAAGATAAAGACAGCAGTCAAATTCAGTCTGTCTCCCTTTCATTGTAAGGCAAAATATCATCATTTGGAGTAGTTAAATCTGGAAAAGGGCAGACATGAAGTGCTTTCCAGAATACAGATATATGGTGGCAGAACACTGTTGAGGGAAAGGAGGTGAATTTTTGGCACCTGTTTATTTTGAAATGTGACACAAGAACTGAAGTGCCATGTTGACAATGGAGCTTGGAGGAAGCAGCTTTTAAATGAGGGTTAATATATTGAGGTCATGACTGTTACTCAGGAATAACTTCAGGGAGTTGCTTTAGGCTTGAAATATGCTAAAATGTATTTAATTTGAATTAAAAAACTTTTTTTCTTGTCAGATATTAAAGTTTTGCCTGATAATTTTTTGGCATGCAGTAGAAAGCTCACATTGTGAAGAAGATAGAACAGAAGTGGGCTGAGAAAGAAACCTTCTGTTTCTTTTTTTTGAAGGTCTCTTCCACGGTGTGTAGTTAAACTATATCTGGATTTTCCTGTGTTAATTTCTCTTGACTTCTTTAGCTGCATAGCTATAGACTTGCAACAGTTTCTGACCTTTTGTTCTAATTGTTAATGGAAGTAGAATGACTTTTTAAAAAATGTTGTAGGAATTTAGAGGGATTTTGATGAACAGAAAGAATCATCCTGTGGCAAAATTGACTTAGTACAGTGACTTTATTCTTTGAAGCTTTTGTATTTCTACTAAAGAAAGTGTAATTTCTGCAGTGCAATGCTAACATGGATTTGTCTGAGTTTTTCTTTTTAATTGTGAAGAGTGTCTGTGATTGAGAGAGGTGGAATAAGGGGAATTTACCTGTGTTTATAGAGATTTTTTTTTCTCCATATTTCTCAAAGGCAGCTGAGGAAAGAGCAAAGGTGGTTTAAACATAGTGTAATGTTACAGATAAGCTAACAGTAATTGAGGTCCTGTTTGTTCCTTGCAGGTTAGAAAATTATTGAAGATGTTAATAACTTTTTTCGTTAGTGCTATCTTTTGAGGAGTGCTTAGGAAGGCTCTTCAGTGTAATGAGTTCAGTTATTTTTCCCGAGCATGGTTTAGACTTTGTCTTTAATTGCAGTTGGGACTGTTTTTGATACAATAGTATTTTGTGAATTTTCAAAATTTCTTACATAATTGCTACCTAATCTAAATTATACAGAGATAGCACTTGTTAACCTATTGTGTGCCCAGTGGCTCTCTTTTCTGAATGTTAGTGAGTCATTCTTATGTGCCCAGAAGAGATCTGCAGACCTGGTTAAGGCAGAAGGTGGTTAAGAAGAAGAGCAGGGAGCTTTTGTTTTACCGGTTTCGGTGTTTTTTAATTTTTAATTTGAAAGCTCTAAACTTATAGAAGCACCTAAACTTAAGCACTAAATGCACTAAAAGTGCAGGTTTTGGGAGGGCCAGGATTTCCTTCACTCTCCTTTGAAGTTCTGATGTTGAGAGATGTCTCTAAAATTTTTGTTTGACAGCCTAGGAAAGGGACTTGCAATATAACCTCATACACTAGGGTGCCTTATGCATCAGACTTACACCTCGAACTGCATGATGACTGGCCTCTCTTACTGCTAGATTTTGCTTCTGGGCCCCCTTCCCATGTCATGTCACTGCTGCACAGGTCTTGGGGTCATGTTGCTGTCTCAGTCCTCTTCCACCTCATACATAAAATTGCGAAGACATTAGAGGGGCAATAAGGTGCATCAAAAGATTTGCTCATGATGTCACATCCTAAAAGTAGTGTGGTAACATCAGGTGTTTCCGGGTGCTTATATGTTGCCTTCTCTGAAGGCCAGCAAAGCTAGGAAATACATTTTTAAGGAGCTGGTATAACTTTTATCTGTAAACCAAGAAGAACACAGGTCGTAACAAATGCAACTTTGCAAGTATAGTGCAGCTGCTCTCTCATTCTGAGAATTCACAGCCACAACAATTCTTTTGTATTTCTTTTGATTTTATATCCTTCTGCAATGAGGATGTTAATTGAGACTGTTGTGGGTTGTTTTGGACAGTAGAAACTGGGATGAGACAAAGTCTCTTTCTTTACGCAATACACAGCTGTTGGATGAGAATAATCCGGTTATGTTTTAAACTGTGCTTAAAATCTATAGGTGACAGATCCCTTGGTTTCCTTTTTTTCTTTTTTTTTTTTTTCCTCTTGTTGGGAATGGGTCACTCCTTTGATTTCTCAGTGCAGTTTCCATCTATACGATGTCAGTGATCTGAGGTATTTATGAATTTTCTGTGTGTTCCTGTTATGAAACATACATTTTGTAAACTGTTTTTTTTCCCCCTCTCCTCTTTCAAATCTATATTACAGGGTGTCACTGCCAGCTCTCTACATGGCACATTGCTTCTGTGAATGTATTCCAACAGGTGTGTTATTTTTGTTTTCCTGGCATTTTGTTTTGCAATTTAGTATGAACATACTTTACATCTGTATTTCAGTCTGGTTCAAACAAGTTTAGTTCAAGTAGTGGTTGAGTCGTGGTTTTGATGGAATGACTGTTTGGCAAGCATTGTCTGTAAATGCTTCTGTGCTTTCAGCACATAATATTTTGGGACTGCCATAATGCTATTGCATAATCTGAAATGATGTGCTTCCAAATGAGATGTTTTCAAGGATTGAATAGGAGCCTGGAATTGAGAATTTGGTGCATGAAAAAAATCTTAACTTTTTGGTTATCACAGGCTTTATTTTAAAAACTTCTTTTTTCCATTATATGCATGTTTCCACCTATTATGAATCTTCTGATGATGTAGGAGTGTGTGGGATTTGTTTCAGGTTTTACAGAGGCTCCTTAACGAAGCAGTTTGTTCAACTTTTCTGGTCTGCAGTTTCAGGTGACTCATTTGTGACCCTTGTGACATTCTCCCTTCTCCTCTACTCCAAATGGTGTCTAGAAAACTTTGAGTTGATGTGACATTCAGGAAATGCTGCATATATGTACTGAAAAATAAGAGAACAACAATTCTTTTCGTCTTTTGAGAGTGACTTAAATACATATTAATTAACAGTGTTTTACATCTATCAGTTTTGAGGACTTAGACTTGAGCCTTAAACACTGCAAAGAGTGTATGTAACACGCCTCCCCCCTCCCCAATTTTTTCTAATAATAAAAGAGGAAAATTGTAAGAAGTTATTACAAGCCGTATACAAGATGCTACAAGCAGTTTTTACAGTGTTCTATTAGTTTAAGAACTGCCAGCATTGGAGATGACAGATTTAGGGTCTTATATTAAAAAGTGCCTGATCTTCAGTGGATTCAATTCTTGAATTAAACTATAATTCTGATTTTGATGTTGTCCTGTGGTAACAATTATATGTTGTGGGGAAGAAAATTGCTCCTTAATTCCTTGTTAAAGTCTGGTTATCTTACTGAGATTTCACCTATCCTTGTATACAATGGATAACTATTTCCTGCTTATGTTGCTGATTTTAGCTCTTTTTAATGCCTCCAAGGCCATAATTATCCATAATTTTTGTATGGAAGCTATGCTATATCTGTTTGTCACTTTTTCTCTAGTCCCTCTGTCTTTTTGAACAATGTGAGTGACAAACAGTAGTCAAGAAAAGAACTGTGGTAGGTTGTATGGGGCGATGATTTTTGTTTTAGTTTCTCTTCTAAACTATCTCAGTTGTTACCACTTGAGGTTATTTTTCCCTTCTTATTGCATTTATTGGCAATGGATTTCATCTAACATTTTATTTCACAATCAGCCAGTTGCTGTCCAAACCTTCTGTGGCTATTCCCAGTGACTTTCAGACAAGATTATTCTGACTGGGTATCAAACTTTTTAGCTTTACAAAGTTTATGAAAATTTCTATAGCAGTCAGTTTATTCCATATTTGTAAGTGTAGGTTAAAGTGTATATCCTTGCAGAAGGTTATCACTGCATCATCATCTTCCCTTCTTTTCTAATTACTGGGTCACCATTTAAAAAAGCTTACTGCTTCTGCTCGTCTCCCACTTCATATTTGTTTATCAGTTGTAATTTGCAGGTAATTTATTGCTCTCATCCTATGAGGGTTTGGTTTCTTCAAGACCCTTCGATGAGAGATCTTAGTATTCCCCTAAACCTCCATGTTTGTGGCTGAACTTTCCAGATGTGTTGCATCAAATAGTTTTTGTATGCTTATTGTCTCTTGAGTAAATCCTAAATGCTTGGACTTCTCTTTATGGAAGTCAGGGTGCTTTACTACATACCGTGTTGTAAAGAAATGATGGATGTTTTTCTTTGAACAGGGAAGCAAAGCAAGATGAATAGTAAAGAGTACTTCTGGAAGAGCCAAAAGGCACACCTTGTAGTTGTGGCAATGGCATGAGAGAACTCTGAATGCGTTTTAACCTGTTGCATTATGCTGCCTTAAGCCCAAGCTGCTGTACGGTAGAACTGGAAATATTTCACAGACACATGTTCCCTGCCAATTCTGAGGCAACCACACCCTGACTTGCTTGCTATGCTTACAAAGGTACATTTTTGATTTGTAAACAGTTCCTTATTGTTGCTGTGTAATAAGAAGCTGATTTAATGACGTTTTTGAAAGGAACAAGAACTGTAAATCTCAGCTTTTCTTAACAGGTTCTTTTGTTTGAACACACTTTAAGCTGATGAAGAAAATGTGTGACTTCAGTTAAGTTTTAGCATGTAGGTAGTACTGAGATAGAGCTGGGGCAGCTCTTTGTGCCTCTTCCCTGCACTCAGGTGGTAGAGAAGTGTCCCAGGGTACTGCCTTGCCTGAACTTTCTTCCTTGTCCCCTCTCTGGCTGAGTAAATCCCTGCTGCAAATACACAGGTGTATTTTACACCTGTCAGTATTCCAGTGGCTGTCTAACAGTCAGAGATGTACTCTGTGGAGAGGTATCTAGCATGCAGGATTTGAGAGCCAGTATAGTAATGTAAAATAATCATTCGCACTAGATTTTGAGGTAATTTGAAAGGTACCGTGTTATGTTTCAGATAGTAAGGGGAAGATGCTCAGAATATTCCTAGTGTGTTTGCCTTTAGAATTATTTCTCTGAGACTTCTAGATAATACATAAAAGTAAATTTCTGGCTGGGCTCTGGAGTTGCAAAATGCCAAATACAAGACTTGCGAAGTATTACATGAACTAAAATGAGTTCTGTTACTGTTGCCTTCTGTAAAAAATGGCTTTTCACTACTTTTTAAAAAAAGATAACCCATAACCATAAAGATGATCTCATAAAGTGTTATGACCTTTCAAGTCCACTTGATGCCACAGAATAATTGCATGCAAATATCGTATGCAAATATACAGATATTTACACCAGAAAGTTTTGACTTGATGGGAGTTCTACATGGATAATGAGCAGAAGGCTGGTTTTGTGTAGTGCGATTGTGGTGACCATGAGCATATGCTCTGAGCTTTTATTTATTGCTCTAGTTTATAACTCTTTGCCTTCTCTTTATGGGGAGCACAGTCCTGTGTTTTGCATGGTAATTTTTTATAGTTTGTAGTATAGAGTAGGGGTAGAAGATCGTCTGGAGCCAAATAGTTTGATGGTCATTCAGTTAGCTTGCAGGTGCATAAAGATCTGGTATGAATTTAAAACATCAGAGTTCATTTAAGAAAGAGAATGTACTGGGGGGGTTTTTTTGGGTGGTTTTTTGTTGGTTTTTTTTTTTTTTTTTTGCCGGTTTCTAGAAAAAAATGATAGGAACAAGAAGTAATACAAAACAATGTGAGAACTTGGTTCATGTGTTAAACATGATTCCACTAAGACCAGCTTCCACATTATTGCCAAGTATATTATTATAAATGTACATAACCATGTATTTTATATATGTGTATATGCATATTTCAGGGTGCTTGTGGTCCTCATAGTCCAGAAGAGTTGCTGCATACAGTTCCTATAAAGGTTATTTACTTTCATGGCTGGTTAATGAATCTGTTTGATCGAACAAGTCCATTAGTTCCTGAAAATACCTGCTCATAGAAATCTGAGCAGCAAAGTCCATCTAATAGCTTGAGCTATGAGTTAAGCTTGCAGCTGTGTCAAAGTACTGGATTTCAGGGAATCAGCTTTTGAGGAACTGGGAAGTAGAGGACAGTGCATCTCTTACTGTGTTTCATTTCATGTTTCCATGCCCTGCTACTGAGTGTTTTACCGTGCAGAAGATTAGCTGAACTGAAAAACTTCTGTCGCTTACTCTGCATTTATAAGTGAAAACTATTAATGTACAGACCTTCAGTGCTGTTCTTTTTGTCCTTCATATGAACCAATTTTTCTGCTTGAGATACAATTCCTCATCTGTTTCCAATGTCAAAGGACAGACAAAGGGCTTTGAAAGCAGTAATTACTTAAAGGCATGTGAGAGTAATGTCTTGCATTGGAGTCTTTAGGCTATCTTTGCGTGTGCTCTCCAATGTGTGCTTTTTAAATTTTCTCTACTATTTAGTGATTTTTTCCAGTTTAAAATGAAATGTAGATACAAACTCTATTTGTTTACTTTTAGTTACGAGGCCTTTAAAGACTTTGTTATTCATTAAGAAAAATGAATTTTCAGAGTATGGATTCCTATGCTTGCATATATTTTGTATAATAGACTTCAGTTTGGGCTAGTATTTTACTGGCATCAGCCACTATGTAGCACAGAGCTGCTCTGTGAGAAGCCCCGACTTCTCTGTAGCCTGCCAAAAGCTGTATGTCTGTTGGCAGCATGAATGCAATCCTTTGGATGAAATTTTTTGATGCCAGGATTAAGCCACAGAAAGTAGAAGGAAAAAACAATATTGAGTCTGTTATCTTAAAAAAAAAAAAATTAATAAGTTAGTCTTTCAGTACAGAAATGATGAAAAATAAAAACCAGCAGTTGTGTGATGTTTCTTCACGTGTGGACACTTAATACCTTTTCCAGAATGTTTTGAAGTCTGTGGGTGATTTCTTTCTGAAAGAAAACAAGATTAACCATTTTGGTAGTGTTCTGAGTAAGCAGGAAATTTGGAGAGTTTTGGCTACTGTATTTAAGAGGAATTTTAGAAGTATTCGATGCTTTGCAATTCAGAGTTTGGCTTGATATCTCAAGAGGGAATAATATTAAAGTCATCGTGTTCTTAGTCCTGAAGTTTTGTGATAATTGTATAAGATAGTTACATTTTGTGAGCAGAAAAGACAGAGTGAAGGGCAAATAATTTTTTTTTTTTATGAATGCAGTGGGATTTGAAATCTCTGAGAATATGATGTTTTCAGTAAATGCCCTGTTTCTTACTACATACTTGTCTAATACAGATTCCTCTTGTGAGTGGAAGAGGAGGGGCAGACACTGATCTCTTCTCTGTGGTGACCACCAGTGACAGGACCTGAAGGAATGGCCTGAAACTGTGTCAGGGAAGGTTTAGGTTGGGTATCAGGAAAAGGCTCTTCACCCAGAGGGTGGCTGGGCACTGGAACAGGCTCCCCAGGGAAGTGGTCACAGCACCAAGCCTGACAGAGTTCAAGAAGCATTTGGTCAATGCTCTCAGGCACATGGTGTGACTCTTGGGGTGTCCTGTGTGGGGCCAGGAGTTGGACTTGATGATCCTTGTGGGTCCCTTCCAACTCAGCTTATTCTGTAATTTCCCTCATGGAAATGCATTTTTCTGGAGCCATGAGCAAAAAAGTAATTCACCTAAAATTTGGTGAAGAGTCCTAAAATTACATTTAAAACCTGTATTGAAAGTGAGAATTAGTTTTTGTGTAAATTGTAGAACTGATTCCAGACGTTCTTTAAATGTGCATCTTGTTCAAAAGTCATTTCCCACAGCTGGAGAATGTCCTGTGTAGCTTTGGTTTCAGCCAAAGGCAAACCAGGGCTAAAATTGCACTGCTGCTACATAATTTCTTTCTGCTGAAGCATTCTACTTACCTTTCTTGCAATAGTATTAGTAGATGGGCATAGACAGTGCATCACAGAAGCTCATGGATCTGCACAGATTTTTGGGTTTTGACTTTTTGGATTATTTTTGCTTCTCAGCCAGAACAGCAAAGTTATTCAACTTGGTTTGGACACAAGGGAGGATTGAGGTTGCATGGCTGAGACACTGAATCTTCTGTCAATCAGTGCAGTGTTGGATGGTTCCAAAGGAGTAGTAAAATGTCAGTATTTTACTGTTAATGGTGTTGTTGAAACTTGCTTTTGCATATCATCTTAATAGGGTAAAGTAATCTATATATAAAAATTTAGCCCAATTAGTTTCTGTGTTATGAAATCTTTTTAGAAAAGCTTCCCAGTTCTGAATAGCTCTTGGCCTACCTACCTTCTTTCCTTTTTCCTCCTTTATAAAAACAATCTGAACAATTTTCTGCAGTTTTGTTGCATCTTTTCTGTATCTGATCAGTATTTCCAAAAAGCAGAGAACTCGGATACGTTGGTGTATTTTTTTGATTCAGAAAAATTTGTAAGACAAGAAAATGCTCTCTTAGCTGACCAGGCCTATGCAATTAAAGTAAAAAAAAAGTTCTTAATTTTAAAATAGTGATAAGACACAGTATATCTGCATGAAAGCTCTCCTATTTTATGCTGATTACAGTGTATTTTTGAAGGGATGTATTCAAGTGAAAGTAACATTAAAAAAAAGTATCAAAATTGTAATTGCTTTCAAAACAATATTTTCTGCATCTTGAATTCATTATTTTCTTTATATTCTTGTTATTTTGTTTTGCCTCCTGTACTCCATAAAAGATTTATTGTGTTGTGCCTTCCCTAAATGTTGCTTTCTGTAAAATGCATTGTGTAACTTGTTTGTCCCTTGTCTTCCTTATGGGTAGGATGTCCTGTAGTTGTTTACACTCTTGGACTGCCATACTTTCCCGTCAGTTTTGTGAATGGTATTGCACTTAATATTCTCACGCTTTATCTTATGATAAAGAGATTTGATGATAGTGAGTTATTGGACTGTTCCTTATTACAGATGGTTTTAAATGCAAGCTAGACTGAAACTGGAAGTAAGTGCAGCTACCAATACTTCTGAAATGTGTGTTGGGGGGGATTGTTCAGAATGGGCGTGCATCAACTGTGGGAGGTAACGTGTAAAGAGGATAAAAGCGACAGCTTGTACGTATTCTTAAGGGAAGGAGTCCTTTTGTAGGGGCCCTGTGTGACTGGGACTAGGAGGTATAACAGTGTTGTGGTATAACATTGAATGTATCTCTTCTTCCTTTCCTGTTTGTGCTTAAAAAAAAGTTATTTGCCTATTCAGGAGAGCTGTTTTAGGAACTAAGTATGCTCATTTGGAAAATAAGAACAGCAGAATATCTCTGAATTTGTCTTGGTTTTTCTATCCCTTCACTCCAAGTGGGTGGTTATCAGGAAATCTTGCAATCTTATGTCTGGTAGAGATAAGAATAAAAAGCACGAGTGCTGGGAAACAGTTTAAGTCATTTATGTGAAATTTAGCTTCAGATTCTCCTTTAGAAAAAATGGCCATATGCTGAAAAATGTCAACACATGTTCATAGAAATGAGTAATTGTGAAGTGGAACTTGACTTAGTCTCCCTTAGTACTCATATTCATTTAAAAAACATAAAATTACTTTTTCTAAAGTAAATTGCTAAAGTTTGTTTGTCCAGCTCCTTAGGTAATCAAATCTTGTGGTTGATACTGAACAGTGAATTAGAAATAGTGTGATTTCTAAATGAATACCTTAAAAAAACCCCCATTTTCCAGAGTATGGACATGAGTGTTACTGTGAAGATGGTGCAGACGCTCAGAATTGAATTATTGAATATGATGTGTTCTTCTCCAACTTAAAAAAAAAAAAGGCAATGAAATGTTCTCAGTCATTGGTGTTGAGTGCACTGTTGCGTTAGGAATTCAGTTTTCTCTCTCAGTTTAGGAAGATCCAGAGCTTTCTTTTGTCATGGGGCTAAAGAGACTAAAGTGACTTTTGGATGGTGTGGGACAGATAGGCGCTATATCCAGAGTTATCTGGCCTCTGTGTTGGTGTGGAAGGATGCCAGTAGCTTCCCCCCACAGATTATTCGTAACAGACAGCTTGCTCTCAAAGCTACTGCCTGTTCTGGACCTGGAGGCAGGAGGTTTGCCTTTGTGTAGTACCTAACTCATAACTGAATGTTTGCATTTTCTACAGGTATTGTGAGACTGCTGTGAATAGATAAGGAGCAGTGAGGAGTGACGTAAGGATTGGGTGCTTAGGCTTTCTCTGAGATGTCCATGTTCATAAACATTTCCTGTTTCCTGGGGTTTATTATGGCTTCTGTTTTAACTGCATTTTGATTTATTATAAAAGGTATTCCTTGGGTCTTCAGCTGCTGTTTAGTGATAGCTTGGAATACAGTGTAATGAATGTTGCAAATTTTATTATGGTTTTTTTAAAGTTTTATTTGTTTGTTCACCTTCTTTGTCAGGTCACCATAAAGAATTGCATTTTAATTTTAAGTTTAATATCTGATCAATTATGTCTGGGCATGTGGGTTTTTTAAAAGTATAAAACATGATAGAACAGTGAGAAGGGGAGTTTGTCTATAAAAAGCCTTATTAGAGACTACTTTCTGCCTGTCTTCAGAAAGCTTTATGAAGGTGGAAGGATGATAAGTGGTTCAAAGTGTTGGATACTTTCATTCGCATTACCCTACAGTTCTTCATTTTATACCTTTGTGCAGGTGAGAGAGATGTCTACACCTGTTGGTTCATTTCGTGGCAGTATGACTTCCCAGATTCTCATAAACACATCGTATTGAGACAGACCAAAGGCACATTAGAAAAGGGCCTGTGCTTATCCCACCCCCCAACAACTCCCCCTCCCACCTTCCCTGTTTCAGCTGCAGGGATTGTGTGAGTGCTGTCTGAAGCTGGCTTGGCTCTTGTCCCAGCCTGCCTTTTTAAGTGAGACCGAGCTTACTAAGGGCAAATCCTTGCCCAAAAGCAAGTGGTCTGGGATATTAATATCTCTGGCTACACTGACTGTGTACAAAGAAGTTTGTCTGGGACTTGGATTTGCACAGTGAAGTTTGGTTAGTTTTTTTACCCCCTCTCCTTTTCAGCCCTAAGTAGGTTCTTTTTCAAATGCTGGCTCTTTAGGACACAATGTGTCAACCAAGGTCGCTTTAGTATATGCAGATCTGACAATAGTGTGTCTAAGGAAGAAAGCAAAGCGCCTTGTTTTCAAAATACAACCTTTGGCTCCTACTGTTTTCCCATGCCAGGAGATGGATTTGATGTTCCTAGTTACTAATTTTATGTAGTGTGAATTGATTAGTATTACAGTGGTTCATACAATGGTCAGAAGTGACATTTAAAGGTCTCAAATATAAGTCAGAATATTGCTGAAATGGAGCTTGGATTTATATTTGTTGTACAGGTATGTTTTCATTGTGTGTGCTTTTAAGGATCAGAAGGGGCTGAAATCTTAACTTTCTATTCAAATGAAGCTTGTGTTCTTTGTGGCATGTTTAGCTTCTGCATAGCTTAACGTGTGTTCCTGAGGCAAAGACCTTGTTTTAGCAGCACTGTTGTTAGATGTAATTAGAATGCTTTGTGTAATATGCTTTGGTAGTAATACAGAGAAAACCCTCCAGCTCATTCGAACAACAGTTTTTCTGCAGTTAGATTAGTCTGGTAAATAGTTTTAAAGTGTATGTTTAAATGTATATAGTAAGTGTTTTGAGAGCTCTCAGAGGGAGACCCAAAAGGACACCCAGGTGGGTGCTGGGCAGTACAGCAGTGACGACAGTGAAGAGTAGATGCACAGGTTCTGTTTGAGACATGGCATTGTCTTGAATCAGATCTCTGTCTGTAAGTCTTGTTTGGAAAGATGGAAATTACTATTTCTTTTATAAGGCCTAACTAGATGTTTGTGAAAAGCTTTGAGAAGCTTTTGATTAATGACTGTATGTAATGTGATTATATCACACAGAATAATAGAGGGTAGGAGGAGAAAAAACAAAGCCCTAAGTTTTCACAATGCTTCAAGAACTACATTGCCAACCTTTTTCTTATGCTGTCTTTACATTTAAATGTCATTTCTTCTGCTGTTTTCCCCTTAGTCTTTACCTCTTCCAGATCAATAACAAAACACGAGAGAAAGAGGTCTCTTTTTAAAACAGGAGGAAGAAAAAGTCTAAGGTAGGTAGTTTGGGCTAGCTGTGCTGGTTTGTTTTGTTGTTTTTAAAAAAAATTTTTGGACTGTTTTTTCTATATTTTGTTTTTACCAAATTTGCAGTTGGTGTTTGTCATCTCAATCCATGAAAAATTACTGCTTTTTTAATCCTCCTTCCCCCTCCCCACCACCCCTTCCTTTTTTTTTTTAAAGACACCAGTAGCTGGTGATATTGTTTGCAGGCTTTTCAGTATTGGTTACTTAACTTCATACAAATGTAGAGCAATACTCTGCCCTTCTAAGTCTAAAACTGAGGGATTTTGAACCTCAGACACTTATATATTCTTCCTCCCTCCACTTTTTTCTGACCTTCATATTATCCCGGTAACCTCTTGGCTGCAGGTTTTTTTAGCTGCTCTTGCATTTAACGTGCACCCAGCTCTTTTTGCAACAGAAAAGTAGTTTCTGAGCGGTTAATCTGAGGAGGTGTTTCTGGCAGCTGTGGATGACAGATTTGGAATTTGGTTGGGAACTTGTTGGAGCTGTGGTTGGAAAGACTTGCTTAGGAGGACCAAGGACACTGTGCTCCAGAAGCTGGCCAGAGAAAAGCAGCAGACTTGGAAATGGCTGCTCCATCATCCGTTGCATCTGACAGGGTGGTGCTGTTGATTAAAATGGGCCATCCCAAATAAGAGCAGTAGGTGAAATTTTTCCAAAACTCTTGTTTCTAACTTCTTGTATTAAAAAAAAAAAAAAAAAGAGGGACTCTAGTAGGTGCAAATAACATGCTGGAGGCATGAGCCAGTGGGGGAAGTCACAAACTTCTCTACTAAGGTTCTAACTATGGAGTCCTTATCTTGGCAAGAGTTGTGTCAGAGAAACGTGGTTTGTTAGCTGAATGTAGGTGGCTAGCAAGCGTTTAGTCTAATGCTAGCAGTTTTTGTCAGTAGTAATGCTGGAATATAATGAAAAATAGTAATAATGGAGAACCATCGCTTTTTATGGGAGCTTGTGTGGGAAACTTGTGAGAAAAATGAGACTTTGCTCTTCAGAAGTGTTATTAGTATTTACTGCTATATACTGATGAAATGAAGCAACAAGTATATATGAATCTCTTGGAGAAAAGAAAACTCCCCAAAACCAAACCCTTCAGCTTCTTCCTTAGCACATTAGAATTGTCTGAGTGAAATGTATTTCGGTTTGGTGGTAAAACATTGAGCTCCATTACAGTGGCACAGGTTCATAGACTTTCTCAAAGGGTGTTTGGGTAAAGATTGAAGTCCTATAATCTAAACATGAACTGAAGGTGAAGTAGAGGCCAATAGGCAGTTATAGATTGTATTTTGATAATGTTATTTAGTTAAGAAAAATCTAAATTACAGGGTTAGACTTATATCTATGAAGATGTTTCATTGGCATTTGGTTTTTTCTGTACTCTTTCTTCAGAGCACTTAAAATTGTTAAAAAAAAAAATTTATCATGAAAGAGACACTATTTAGCTCGAAGAGATTCCATTATGCTTTTTTTCTCTGAAGATAAGACTCTGTGTTTTATGTATCTGGATATACTTTTGCAGGCCATTATAGTATAAAAGACACCTTTCTGCTTGTTTGGAACATATAAATTGCAATACATAGACTGTGCAATGAACATTTCTCTTACCAAGGGAAAAAAAAGGGTGAAACAAGAATTTTCAAGTAACTGCAAAAAAGTAAATGGAAAATGCAACAAAAAGGAGAGTATGAGGAAAGCAGAGGTAAATTAGACTTTAAAGGTGTGGCTTGAACTGTTGTAAAGCCAGCTTTGTTTGGAATGTCTGTCTTTCATGTTGTGACAAAAGGGCAACAGCAACAACAGGGTTATTTTTCTCTTTAATGAACTCCAAACCTTCCTTAAAACTTGTCCATTATATCAGTAATGGAGTGCCAAGATCTGCTTTTTCTTCTGCGTTATCATTCTTATTGCCTGCATGGTTAAAGGGTTAAGAGGGTATATTTCTTTCAGTTGGAGGTGAAATTCAAGGGTAGATTCACATTTTGATCCATTTAAAATTTATTCTGTGTTGCAGTAGGCTGTAGGACTAGTTTTTCTTGAAATGATCAGCACATTCATCTGTGATGGACACAGTCTATACCTGCTGGAAATGAAATGTAGGGATTGCTTTGCTGTGAAAATATGCAGGCCTGCTACAGTAAGAAAATCTTGTTCAGTGGCAGGACAATGTGTACAATAATTAGAGAAAACAAAAGGTGTATTAATTCTCGATGAAAGATCTGGCTGATTATGTTGGAATTGTTTAATACAGAGACCAACAGCAATTACCAACTCACATTTCAAGTTGCTGTACAGTTGTCGGTGTCAAAGTTCAGAGACTGATGGCCAAGAGACAATTGGAAGTTTATCACTTAGTTTCATTGGATTAGCTTTTTGCCTTCTTCCTGAATCTTGCTAGTTTTTAAACTGTAACAGGAATAAATTATGTGAAATTAAAATACTGTAGCAGCCCGTTCATTTACATTGTAGTTCTTGGCTTTCTTGCTCCATGCTTTTTCCTTTTCTGGGAAACAAACAAAGGAAAAAGTCATATAAGCTTTGTTTAGTTAGCCAACAGAGGCACAGTGCTGTAATTTCAGTGTTGAGTTTTGTCAATTAACGTATTCAAGATTGCTTAAGTCTAACTGATGTTAGCATACCAAAGTGATTGTGTACCACACTGAACACAAATGAGTTGCAGCTATTTTTGGATGGGCAAGTCCAGGTTAGGCAGAAGTAAGACAAAGGTCAGAAAATACAATATCTTCTGAAAATTATTCACAGTCTTAGCAGCTCGACTGTAAAATCTGTTTTGGAATATTTGCACCTTTTCCTCTTCATGAAGTTCAACATAAGCAACATATTTGATAAAACGGTAGCAGAAAATGAGCTCTGTGTTTTAGCTGCTTGATACACGACCATAAACTTCCGTTTGGGCAGTAGTGGTCAATGCTATATGGCCAGGGAACAAAAGCAATGAGATGCAACAGATGGTTTAACACTTCTTGTGTAATGATGAGAAATCATTGGATTTTAAGTGGAATTGTTTATACTGAGAGATATGCTTCCTTGTAAACTTGAGTTGTTTCATAGGCCAAAATTCATGTCTACCAAAATCTACCAGATGGGCTTGTAAAAAAATGAAATATTTGTTACATGTTAACAAGGAAAGATTAGATTATCCTCATAGTTAGTATTAATATAATTTTGATGTGTCAGTTTTTCTCTTCACTGTAAGAAACTTCTTGGAGCCCATTTGGAAAATTTGTTACTTCTTTTTATTTGGTCTTGTAGTCTTTTGCCATGTTTTGAAATGAAAAGGTGTTATTAATTTTATCATATTTTAAAATGCATGCCTCTTTAATTATTAAACACCAAGCTAGTCAGCTGAAGCTACTATCAGAACAAAAGCCTGAGACTCAGAATCTGGAAAACATTGTGTCTGTGACCCCTGAAAGTAACTCAAACTTTCTGATTTTAAAGATGACTTTAAAAAAAACCAAAAAACAAACCAACTCTGAAAGTTGGACTTGTACAGTTTTAGCTTTCTGCTTTGCAAACTGTTGCTGCTTGTTTTTTAGTAAATACTTTTTTGAACTCCTGCATGTGTAAGCATTGTATATGTTGGTCCCCTTTTCCTTTATATGTTATGTGCTTTTTGGAATCTGTCAGGTTTACTTGTTAGGTAATACCTGAGAAGCCAGTATTTATCTATTTCATATCAAACAACATTATGAGGGAATTAGAAAACCCTGCCATGACTACTGCTCCCATATCTCATCTTTCTCATGATGTTAGTCTGTGTCTGACTCTGTGCAGGTCAGCTGGGGCCGGTACAAAGATAACCCAAAAAGATGGGGTGGAGGGGAAATAAGTTGTCTGTCAGGTTATGGCTTGTGGCAATAGCAAACTGTTGGGTAATGTGGCTGTGATTAATCTGACTTCATCTGTTTGGGAGCAGGTGTGTGTATTTAACTGATGATATTTCATTCAGATTGGTTTTTTTAAAATGTCTTTTCCAAGAAAGGGTGGTAGAAAGGAGTGCTGAAGCATTGAGAGGAGGGAATTATGGCTCTGTTGCAACAGGTGCCTGAAAACTCAGGGGTCTGGTGTTATCTTTACTTTTTTTCAGTTGTTATGGTTAACAACTGGCTAAATATTGCTAGACTTTGCTAGTATAAATAAATATATATAAAAATATGTATCTAAAAATTATGCAGTAACTTTAAGGAAATGCCACCTGCCTTCATAGCACTGGGCCAGTGGAGTATTTTGCTTAACTAAGGTGCAGCAGTACAGCCATAAAACTCTTCCACCAGGACTTTCAGTGCTTATCACTTGGCCAAATGACTGCCAGATGGGTGTGATTTTTGTGTGTCTTATTTGCCTTAGAGAGGCAACAGGTAGAGGGAAGTCTTTGTAGAGATGAAATATAAATATTTGAAAGTTCAAAGGGTGACTTTTAAAAAATGTAGTCTAATCTGTTATTTTCCCAAACTGTAACCTCTCTTTCTCTAGTTAAGTGGAATTAGCCATCAGTGTTTATGGGGATAAGATCAGAACATGGAACTTTTATATAGTTATTTTTAAATGTTATTTTCTGATGCTTATCTTAAACTGTTAAAGCACACAGTCTTTTCATTTTTTTCATTTAGGTCTCTTCAAAATGCATTCTCCTATTCTGTCAAAGTTTGTGTGTAAACAGTCCCAGTGTGTAGTAAAAAGCCTGAAAGATAAATAGGACAGCTGCTACTTACAGTAGAAGGAAGAAAATGTGCTTTATAATTCTTGCATACATGTAAAAATTGGTTCACTGGGATTTTTCACTAATTAATCTTATAAAATAATTTGGCCCTTGGGATAGTTTTAGGAGGTTGTAAACACTCAGAGTATTGGAATTTGAAAAGAGCATGTTTCATGTGTTTGCAGAACTAATTCATTAAATGTTCTTCTGACAGCTAATTTTTCACATCGTAAATGGTGGGCATAATCAATATCTTGCCTTTCACAGGTACTCTGCTGGACCCTTTTTGGGGAAACTCCCCCACACCTCAGTTGGGATAATAGAGTTGGATTGAGACAGTCTTGCTGAGAAATTGTATACCAGTTGTTGGGAAGGAAGTTGGTTTTGGTTTTTTTCTTTTTTATTTGTCTTTCTAAGAAAAAAATACAGTTCTGTTAATTGGCTGGATGATGAAAGAATCTCTTGTTTCTTGAAAAAAAAGCTCAATTTTTGAGTATTAGGACAGAATTTGATTAGAAGATGTGTTGTAGCTGATTAAAGGTGAGATATTTGCATATAAAAAAAACCCTCAGCAACATCAGTTTTGCTAGGGAGTTTGTTTACAAGGAGCCTGTGACACTCCAATGCAAAGCTTCCCAGCAACAAAGCAGAAATCATCTGAATTTTTTCTGTATTTCTTGTTCCTGTTCTTTTTCAAACTTCATATCAGGAAGTAGGCGCTGTCGCTTCTGAGGGCTGTTGGATGTGTTGAATGTGTTGCAGACCTGCTGCATCTTTTCAGGGGAGGTGTTAGCTTTGGAGGAATTCATCTTCAGGTGGCATAATGAGTTGCATGGCATTTGATGTCATGGTTCTCAGTTAATGTTAGATGAAGTCTGGAGACATTAAGGACTTGAATGTTCTGTCTGAATGTTAGCAGCAGTATTTATTGACGTTTATCCAGGGGTCATCCTCAAATGGGAAATGAGGTAAATGACTGCTTCTGGTATGGAAATTGGGCTGTGAGTTGGAGCTGCAATGGCGCTTAACAGCCAGGGCAGAGGATGGCACTGTCCCGCACCACGGGCCATTTGGGCAGTGCTGCTTGAGGACCACCAGGTTACCGTGTGCTGAGGTAGCTCTCAGGGTTAGCCCTGGTAACTTCCTTGCGAACACCACTCCTGGTGTCATTACCAAGTTGGTTTAGCTTGGTTTTTACCACTGCCGGGCAATGATGCCTATGGTATTTGGCTTAAGATTGGTAAAAAGCACTTTTGAGCATGATTGGACTGGAGGGGCCTTAAAAGCCTGAGGCTGTGAGTTTAGACATTTGGAGCAGATTTCCTCTGCTGGTAGGTGCGGTATTTTTAAAGTTGCTTCCAGAAATTGCTTTTGCCTGCCTGTGTTGCTGTGCCTGAGTCTTTGCTGGATCAGGTGTGTGTTACTAGGGAGACGATGAATTCGTGGGTTCTGACTGCAAGAGATTAAACCAACTGAAACATGGAGATTTGCATACTGCGTAATTAAATAACTTTATAGAATTCGTTCAGATCAGATGGAAACAAGCAATCCAAACAAGGATTGCACAATAGAAGATGAACTTGTACATCCTTAACTATATGGCATCTTTCCCTCTGGCAGAGAGAGCACAGTTTCAATATTAATTGCCCAATGCTTGCAGTATGACGAGTAGTTTGGGTAATTATCTCAGGAACTGGCTTTGTTTTTTCTGCACCTAGTACAAAGTAGCTCCTATTTTTATTGAATTTGCCTATGCACTGTGGTAATAGGAGTATTTAAGAGTGTTTAATTCTTACGATGTGTACTTTAAAATCATGATCACAGAGAATTTTCATGTCCTTTGAGGAGCGTTTTGATACTCTTACTCCAGAAATCTGAGTACTGTGTTTCACAAAAAGACTGAATACTTTTATGCTACAATCTGTTTCATGTAGCTACTGATCCTGAGCATGGTGTTCACATTACTTAATTGCCCCGTGACTCTTCAGACATAACCCTTGTGCTCTTTGCTGCCTAAATCATCTGGAGGGTGGTGGGGTTTCTTTGTGGGAATCTGTGTGGTATAGGATGTTAAAGCATTAATTTACCACCTGACTGGCTGAAGACAGACTGCATTTTGACAGTCAGGCAGCATAACTTGTTACATGAGAATTTGTAGCTCACCAGAAGAGAGAATCGTGACCCGGTGTTTGCCAGTGTGACTACATAAATAATGCATTTCTTGTATTTCGTTGACACATTGAGGGGTAGTTGGGCACATCATTGCCGATGGGTGGGTTTGAGTAATAGCCAAACCTCTCTCGGGGAGGGACCTGCAAGCTAAGCTGCTCAAAGCTGAAAGCAAATCTTCCCCCTCATTTCAGCTGACACCTCAAAGAAATAAGATTAACTGGCTCTTCAGCCCCCTTTTGTGGATTTTTTGAAATAGAATACATGAAGAAAATCCTTCATTGAACCAAAAGCCCCATAAAAAGATTTTTCTCAGGTAACATGTCATCCATGCTCTTTCTATTCTGTGCTTTAATGGTCAAGGTGAAGATAGAAATGCCAAGTGGAATGGCCATTTAATGTATTTTGCTCTCATACCCATGGGAACAAGGGTTTATATAGTCAACTTTGTCAAATAAGAGAGTTTTTGGTTTTATTAATTCATTTGAGATTTGAAAATAACGGTATATATTTTTAAAAGGTGAGCCAGTGGTGTTAATTTGGTGTTCAAAGAAGTGATTTGAAACTTTAGGACATAATACAAAACATTTTTCTCATGAGCCTTCACCACTAGAGCCTTTTAAATACAAACGTGCCCTATGTTCAGGCCATAAATGGCTATGCCATGGAAAGGGAGAGAGGTAATAATTGATGCATGAAATGGAAGGTGAAATTCTGTGCTGCTCCTGATGGCTAAAAGCATCTACTTTACTATGAATTTTGTTTAGAATGGCTGTGCCATTCTCTGGATATATAGGAGGACGCCTAGCAGAGCATTTCTTCCTTCTAGCATCTCTTCACAACAGGTAGATGTGTGAAGGTAAGCTAATGTGCTGGGAATCACAGATGGGGGGAACACTTCCTTTTCAGACTGTTTTCAAAATCTCCTACATACCTTTCCACTTCTGAAATTGTAATTATTTCTAAATCTTTATGATGTCTGTCCTGTCTCTCTTCCGATCTTCTATTCCAGCTTGGAGAAAGAACACCATAGTTGTGCTCTTAGGATCCTCAGAATGGGTACTCTTCAAGATCTCACATGGCTTTGCTTTCTGTTGTTTTCTTTTTTGAAGGCAAAATGCTTCTGCCTAGAGGCACAGCCCACTCTGGCTGTGTTTCCTGTTCTAGTGAGTAAAACTTTCATTCTGGGGAGAGAAGGATATTTAATTTTTTCTTTATTCTGGGATATATATATATATATATATACACACTTTATTATGACACACACATGTATATCTATCTCAGAAGTAAAATAAAAAGCAACATAAATTAGATATCTTTCCATAAAGTATGCTTTTATTTGTTTGGAGATGAGTTATGGTAGTACAGGTTTCATTAATGCAGTGATTGTTTAAAAGGCTAAGTCTTTTTTGGTTTATAAGCAGAATCATAGAATGGTTTGAGTTGAAAGGGACTTTAGAGATCATCTAGTTCCAACCCCCCGGGCTTGATTTTAAGTGCAAAATGCAAGATAATGATACAGTCTTTGTGTAACAGTGCATGGTCCTTCTCAGTAGTACTAAAGTTTTGTTGAGATTTTAACTGTTTGGAGAAAACTTACACAAGCTGCAATAGACCCTGTTTCTTCCTGGTACTAGGAGGAAAAAAAATGGTCAGGTCTCTCAACTGCAAGACTTATTTCAGGTTTGAGAGCAACCACATTGATCTAAGAGGAAGTGCAAACACGTCAAAACATCTTTTTCTTCTGGGATGGGCTGTTCTTATGAATTTGCAATTTGAATGTAATTTTGTATGGCTTAGAGCTGAAGTGTATGGTCATAGTAAATGTGACACATATAGAGACCAAGAGAGTTTGATTCATAGTTGCATCTTGAAATAGTGTTGTGATTTGACACTGGAGTAAGGTACCCATTGGACATAAAGCTTTCCTGCAGAAGTCATATTTCCAGAATTGTTTTGGTCTTGTTCTGTTTTTCATGTTACAGAATGTATGCTTCATTGGTAATGAAGAATTTTAATACAGTAAATGTGGAGAAAATTAATTAGGAATGGTTGCTTTTCTGATTAGTGATGATAGAAATCAGATTACTTAAGCCTGAAAGTAAGAAGTCTAGATATTCTTTTTGTCTGTTCATATCTTGCTCAACACTTTATATTAATTAAATTGCATCTTATGTTGGTCTTGCTTTTTGTTGTATACTGGTGTTGTCTAATGAAGACAGTATCTGTTTGTAAATGCTGTAACTTTAAGGTAGGAAAACCCATTGATGTGGTAAAACTTATAACTAATGATTGTAGCAATAAACTTAAGACAGTTTTGGTTGATAAAGTCTAATTTGCTTTTTTCCAAGTGTTGATAGAAGAAAATCAAGTGGGTTATTAAGTGTAATTACATATGAGTTTACTCATAGTCTGGCTAGTATAAAATAAGATTTGGCTTGTTGAAAATACGTTTCTATCATGTGGACATTCTAAATCGAGTATGTTTAAGATGCTAAAAGAAAATGATTTAAAAGGCCCACTAATAGTCATTTAGTCAAGTGCAAGGATGAAGTTAATCTATATTGCTCAGGACTTTCTCTAGATGAGTATTGGCTGTTTCCAGGGGTGGAGTTTCTACAGACTCTCTAGGCAGCTTGTAGCTGTGTGTTCCATGTTCCTGTCTGGTCCAGGAAACAAGTTGCTCTGCATTTGTTTTGGTATTTTGTTTCTGTATGAGTAATGAAGACTTCTGGATTCTTGGGGTCTGTGAGAACGGAATAGCTCTGGACCTCCTGTGGTGTTGCTTGTTGGGATGCAGGTTTGGAAGACCTTTGGATCCATTGGAGTTGTGGAGAAGGTAGCTGGGACTGAACCTCAGAATTCATTGGTTTGCTCAGTGCTGGGAATGAAAGTCACACCAGATCCTTTTATGTCCAAAACAGTGCACAGATGGGAAGACACGATGGAGAACTAAGTAATTGACTTTTGATTGCCTGTGGAATGACTTGTCAAGGTTAAGGATTCCTTGTGCTCTAGCACTCTTTCCATTTCACCTGAAACACTAATTTAGTTCTTTAGCTCATATTTCCCTTACTTTTGGTAAGTCAAGATGTATGTGGTATTTATTATGCAAATATGTATTTCTTAGTATGCTATATGAAAATGCAGGCTATATATTTTTTTTTAGTCATAGTTGCCCTATTTACTAGTCCTCTTTCCCCTTTTACTTTGATATTTAACATCTGACTACATCTAGAAACCTTCCTGGATGCTTGTCTCTCTTCTAATGAAAAGAGATGGAGCAGCCAGTCAAAGTAAGACTGCTTATGTCAAAAAGCATAAGCCTAATTATTCACTAAATGTTTCCTCAACTTTGATCTACGCATACTTATCTGGAAAGAGTTGTTGTCCTAATACCATGCTACTCCTTGGATGATTGCTCCCAACATTTGGTAATTTAGTAGTTGCAGGGAGGCAGGAATGCCTGCTATTTAAAGAAATGAAAAGAAAAAAGAAAATCTATTTGTCTTGCTTTAGTAGTAGTATGCTTCTCTTTACAAAACAGAAGGGGCCCTTGAGCAATGTTAAGTTGCTAAGTTTGTGTTCTGAGTTGGTGGTCAGAGCATACTTGAACGCTGCTGGAGACTGTGAATGTGGAAAACTGCGGCATTCGAGCTGTGAACTCCCGGTAATTGGCTTCCTTCTTGTGTCCCAGCAAAGTGCTCTATTGAGACCAATTTCAGTAGGCTGTGCTTCTTTCTTTGGGTTGTACTTTGTTGAGGAATGACTAGACTGGTGGATGTTCCTGCCCAGCAGGGGGTGTCTGTTGGTTAGAAGAAAAGGGCTTGCAGTAAATTGTAGAATCATTCTGCTATTTGACTTATATCCTGTTCTTTGATTTTTATAATGCTCAGGTTGAAGATTGCGTCAACACAATGACATTCTTAAACTTAGCCTAATGCTAAAAGTTGCATCTGATTCTTCATGTTTGTTGCTATTCTTATATGTAAACTGGGCCCTTGCAACAGAGGAGAATAGTAAAGACTGTCTAGATTGAGGAGCTGTGTGACTGTGTCAATGGTAACAGCCAAGAGATATTCCAAGAGAAAGGAAGTTGTTGAGCTGAGGAACAATATTTAATTTGGCAGTAAATTTCATGTTAGTAGTTCTAGGGAGCTATGAGCTAATATTGTGGGGAAAAATTGTAGTCCAGGAAACATGTGGACCTCTGAAACTCTGAAACTTAAGTAATGAGAGAGAACAGATCTCCTCTGTGACCAGATGTGGGTATCCAAGCCTGGATTCAGACCTTGATTACGAGGTAAAAGAACCTGTCTGTCTAAAACCAAGAAGGTTTAATCATACCTTTACCCCATTTCTAGAGCTTGTCTTTTACAAGTGACTGTGGCAAAGCTCTTAAGTACTGTCTTTAATTTGGTATTGCAACAATTTTTATAGCCCACGTTCTGTAGATTTGTTAAGCTGGTAATACTGGGCACTGCATTCCCATCTATTCGTGTATCTTTGGAAGCCAGAGGTGTAACAGTAAATTTAAAGAAGCTTTGCTGGTAATTAAATCTTTAACTGTTAATTGATCATGTAGTAGGTAAAACTATCTCTTTGATATGATATATTTTTCCATAAAAACAGGATGTCTGAAATTTAAAATAGTCCTCAGTTTGATTTTTATCCCCATGCTGCTCCTTCCTAAGAGGTTTAGTCATTTTCCAAATGTGGCAGTCCTCAAAACTGTCAATTCTTCCCTCTTTATACTGAGTTTCTTACTTCCAAGACTTCTTGCAGTCCTTCATGTTAGTGTTGGATACACCACTGAAAAAGCAATGTGCAATTTAGTTTTAATTAAGAAAATGTGTGTTCTAAGAGTGTTCTAGTAAGTTTTTGTAGTCAGTTAAGATGCACCTTAAAATAAAGGTGTTGTGGTGAATTTCCCATTTTGGCAAAATTTCTTTCTAGGAAATATTAAAAAATCTTCTTGTACTGAAGTGCAAATAAAAGCAATTTCATATCAAAATGTAATACGTCTTGTGAAGGGCTGCCGTGTAATACCCCTATTACAGAATTCCCATCTGTTGTAGAAACTTACCTTCATACACTAGCATTTCAAAATTTTTTGGCTTTTTTTTTGTTATGGATGGGCCGTATGCTTGATCTACAGTCTAATTATGTGGGCTAAATGCTCAAACATTTGTATTTGTGCTGAAGTTGGGGGCTAGACTGACCTGGTGGTTTACTGACAATTTTGTGAAGTATCCAATTCAAGCAACTAAAGCTGTATGGTGTTAAGGTCTTCAAGACCAAACCACAGAAACTCCATCCCTTTTCTTTAGTATCTCCAAAACCAGTTTGTCTTTGTACCTTAGAGTAGCTGATTGTAGATCTTTTGCTAAAAGAGTTCTGTAATTTCTAAGCATTTTGTCATTCTTTGCAGTGAATGCTGTTGTTTCCTCTGCAGTCTGTGTGTCCATTGTTTCTCCAGGTGTGTTTTCTCTCACTAATTGTTACAAGGGATAAAACAATGCAATAGCACAGGCAGGAGTAAGTTTACTCACTGCTCTGTAAGGTGTCTTCAGAGGGATGCAGAAATGGCCACAGGAGAAGGAAATCTACAATAGTACAGCAGAATGGTCATAGGGTTGTAACTGAGAGCAAAATAAGGTCACATGTAGGTTACTCCTAAGTGAAGAAAAGCATGATTTCTGAGAACTGGGGGTGAAAACATGAGTGATACTGGAGCTAAAATCATCTGTAGCATGATAGCATGGAAAGAATATGAAGTTGAAGGCTTAAAACTAGTTTGCATTAACTTGCCTGCTTTTTGGGTTATCACAATCCACATCTGTTGGATTATTTCTCTTACCTGTGTTTTTGTAGTTTGATCACTATAATTCTCATGTATATACTGATTTAAGTATTTTGATGTAAAGGATGTTAGAAGGACCACAGCAGTTATCTTTTAATGTGTATTTAAATCTCTGTTCTGAGAGATCCTTTTTAAAAGGAGAGTGAAATACAGGTACTTAATATTTAGCCATGGGTTTATTTTTGGCCGAAGTTATATTTATTCATCTCTATGAGTTGTTTGCTTTTTTCTCATGGACAGGAAGGGAGTTTGGAATGCACAGTATCTCAAGGAATGTGATGATTTCAGTGACTCATGTGTTTACTCTAAAACATACCAGATAGGTTCCATGCTAAGTGGATGGCGTGTGACTTCTGTGAAATACTGGGTATTTGAGAATCAAGGTCTGAAAATACAAAACCAATATTAGATCTGTCTGTGTCTTGCGTGTTCCACTTCTGGAGTGCACCGGAGGGAACTTTTTCTGGTGCAATTATTAGGAGCACTCATGCACCATATCCTATAGCTCCGTCTTGCTACAAAATCTTCTAAGGGTCACGTGAGAAAAATGAATATGGCAGTTTCTATTTCTTCATTTCTGTGCAACCACAACAATTTTGCTCATGAATCTGAACTGCAACCATAGGGAGTGCTAGGTCTGATTGATGTGATGGACACACCCAGGGCGTGTGCTGAGGGAGTATCTGGGGTTTAGAACTCCTACTCATGATGTTTCATTAGTTTATCTTAGAATAGAAGAATTATCTCCCAGCTCATCTGTTTGTACCCTTAGCTGCCTTGATCACAGGACTGAAAAGGAAACTGTAGTTATCTTCTACAAATGGAAAGTCTGGAATCAATTACCAGGATAAAATATCCCAAAACAAAAAAGCAACCCCAAACTTCAGAATATTAACTACAGTGACATTTAGCTGAATCTTGTTTATACAGGGCGGGGTGTAGCTGCCAGCCAGGAGGGGAGAGGGGGAGGTGCAGCTGTGCATACAAGAGCCAGAGCAAATAGCTGCCCTGGTGATCCTGGGGAGACTGTGTTAGCCACACTAGTGGACCAATAGTTGTCTCTGAACATACACCTGGGATCAGTAGCAGTTTGGCGTCACTGAAAATGGGCTGTTTATTGATAAATTTCATCTTATTTCACACAAAAAAGAGCAGTGCTCATTTGGACTGATATAACTAGTGGATTTCTAAGGTCAGCCAGGAGAGATTTGGATGGCAAAGGGACGTTCCTTTGTTTGTTGGTTAGCAGTTATAAAAGAACTCTCTCTTATTGTCAAAAGATGATAGAAGGTTTTAGCCTCTCATGAAAAACCCACCATAAGCTGTTTTTTAGACGGGGTGAGGTGATGTTTTCCCTGGACTGCACTGTAAATTTTTCATTTCCAATTTGTTTACATACTAGTATTTTTTTGCCAAAACCTTATGCTTACAAGGGGAAAACAAAACAATATGCCTGAGATGTGGGTTTTTTGAATTGGGATTGGGACAGGGTTTTCCACCAATGCTTTAAACGAAGTAGCTGAAATCAGTGTATTGCATTTCTCATTTGAAAAAATGGAAAACAGATTATATTGAAAATACACCTTCAAGTCAGAAGACACTTTGCATTCTTGCTCTAGGTTTAACAAATCAGCATAAAAAATTGAAAAGATAGGTTTTATGCTCCAAATGTCTTCTTACAGATAATGTTTTCCAGTAGAGCTACAGTTCTGAGAACATTCAGATTTCTATAGACAACTTGTGCAATCTCTGCCTGCTTACAGAATTGGGACATCCTAGGAATATTTTTATGTATTATGCAGAGCTCATTAGTACTGGGGGAACGGGTGATTATGTATTCCATCATGTTGGTAATGCAGAAAAAACATTGCAGTGCAGTTGCAGATAAATGCCTTTCTTTTATTCCTTGCACACCTGTTGATGCATTGCTGTTTACCTGAAACAGTCAATTTTGTGAATGTGACTTTCTTTGTCCTGCAAATACACTTTTGGCTATACCTCTGATACCACTTCTTGTCATGTGTGACTAAATACCATTGTGTTAGTACAATGTCAGTAAAGGTGGAGAAAATAGGAAGAACTCATTTAGCTAAATTATCTGATTGTTTTTTAGCTATAAAATGGTAGCCTTTTTCCTCAGGTAGTATTTCTTGAGTAGAGTATCTGGAAGTCATTCCAAATTCCTAATGTTTGATAATATTATGATTATTTAGGCCTGACCAAAAGGAAAGATACTTTCATTTGGCCAAACAGGAAAAAGAATTAATCTGTTTTAAAAATATGTTCTGATTTGTAGTTTAGCAGAAATTTTAATTTTACCTCAAGAGTCAGCAGCAAAGATTAGCTAGAATTACAAGCCAGGAATAACTAGTACAATGTATTAAGAAGGAGTGAATGTGTTAAAGGTGTGCTCCAGACAACATCCATGACCAGGTTTGCAAAACAAAACTTGATGAGGGCTTTATCAAGTTGGTTATACATATTGTTGCCTATTGCCTATTGATTTGCAGGTATTTTTTGTGAGGAGGTTGAGATGTGTTTTACACAGTACATGTTCAATCTCCAATATGATAATTTTGTGGTCACCTTTAATATTTGCTTATAATGAATGAGTCAGCTTGTGCAAGACAAATGCATCAGCAGATGGGATATTGCAAGGATGTGTTCCATTTTGGATATTTTTTTTTCTTTTTCCCCGACTGACTTGTTTTAAGATTATGAAGAAGTTACCAAAAATACTTTTTTTTTTTCACTATAAGTTACCTGCTGTGAGGATAGAGTTAGTTCCCATTTGTTACAACATGAGGGCACTTAATCTGTGAGCAGTCCGGTTAACTTCAGCAAGAGTATTCCTGTAAGTAAAATCACTCAAGCATTTGCGGGGACTGCTTTTTTAAAAATTTTGGCTATATTATGTTTTAAAATAGTAGTAGCATTGTTACCTAAAGTTTCAGCAATAAAAAATTACCTGAATATGTTCTGTTTGAGGAAGCCAGCGTGAGAACTGTTAGCAGCTTGTCTTCTGTTCAGGTTTTGAGACATTATTGAGATTGTGAAGAACAACTGGCAAGCCTCTTGTGGCACTGGCTTCCCTTGTTGCAAAGCAGGGTGGTTATGAGGTTATCTGTACCTGAGGTTTTTATTTTATTTTAATCTTGCGTAAGCTGAGTGACCAGTTCTTCCAGCAACAAAAGCCAAAACCCTACAAGAACCTTTATCTTCACATATGAATGCTGTGCAATTCTTGTTGTTGTTTGCCTCTATCAGAGGTCCAGTACAAAGCTTTTCATAGTGCATAGCCTTTTCGCAAAAGACGTGGAAACATTACCTTTTGTAAAGGCCTTTATAAAGTAGGTATTGTTTCTTGGGGTGTACCTTCTCTGAGCACTTTCTTAAAAGCAGGAGAACTTATCTATGATTTTGTTGTCTTTAGCCTTACATAGCAAGTGGCTGTCTCTGTGTACTGTTTCTCAGTACAACAGAGAACTCCATCTGAACCTGCTTTTTCCAGGCTTGTCCTCTTTTCTCTGAGCTCAGAGTACCTCTTCAGGTGACAGCATGTAGCAGGTTATGGGTTGGAGGCAAAGAAAGGTCAGACGCTTGTTTCAAAGAAAGATGTTTATGGAAACATTCCAGTGTACCAAAATACTTGATCTTTAAACTCCAGCAGCCCCCTTGAGAGCGGATAAGATTTTCTTCCTTGAGATTGGTTTGCAGAATTGTTTCTTTGCCCTTGTCTCTTTCTTATGTTAAGATATTCCTGCTTGGCTTACACTGCAATATTCACTTCAGTGGCTTGGTGGGTAGTGGCAAGATCAGCATGTGGTAGATGGAAAGCTCCAGAGGTGTGGAAATCAGTCTTATACAACTAGAAGTAATTTTGGTAAGTGCACCCCTTGCCTTTCTGCAGATGTCTAAATCCAGGGAGGGTGACATGCCTAGTTTACTTGTATTAGTCAACATAACTAGAATTCCATGTTAAGTTGGTTGTAAGTTTACTTCTTAACTACCACTGTTTACCAGAGTCCCCAATTATCTCTGCTTAATTAGTAATAATAATAATTTTCTTCCTTTCATTGTTCAACTCCTGTGGACATTAACGTATTCATACGTTTTATGTTCATTTCCGGTCAGCTCTCAAAATCTGACATCAAGCTATGGTTACTTGCAAAGTCCACTAAATCCTGTGTTTACTGCTATGATTTAGCATTTTGTTGTAGCTCTAGGATTTTTCTGCTTAGCTTGTGGGAGGAATGACCAAGATCACCAGCTCTTCTAATGCCTTTTTGTTTAGAGTTTGGGGTTAGGAATATTATCTGTTTTATCTGCATGGCAGAAGGATGCATTTTGAATGAATATGGTTTCTACGTTTCTGATCAAAGATTAGAATGACACAATCAGCCTGATACCAAAATAATTTTGTGTGATTTAACCTTTTGCTGATATTTAGCCTTTCTCCCTGCTTTAACAGTGATGCCTGTATTATTGTACATATTTGAGTCACACTGATTGGATTGCATGACAATTCAAATAATTATTTCCCTTCTTTCACCTTCCCAAAAGGAAACTATAAATGAGCTGCAGCAGTGTCCTACAGTGCCCTTCAGAAATCGGTCACTTTCTGAATGTTTCTATTCTCTAGGTAAAAAGGAAGATGCACTGTGTGTTTTATTTATGTTTGAGGAAATCTGATAAAACTAGATATGAGTATGGGCTTAAGTCAATGCAATGAAAATTTGGTTATATGAAAAAAAATGGGGGGGGAGAGGGGTTGGAGAAAAGCCCCTTTATTTATAAATAATTTCTTTGGATCTCAGAAATAAAGTAAGGTACGAAGAAACTTTTCAGTGGTGAACTGGTAGTTGACCGACCTGTAGTTTGAAAGGTGGTGAGAATAGCTTGGTTGGTATAAATGCATTTGTGCAGCAATGGCCACGTGGAATGGCCATGGGCACAAATGAGAGCTATGAATGAAATGTCTACAGAATCTGAACTAGAAATAATTCACTATTTCTGTACTGACTTGTCAGCATCTTGTATGGAAATATTTTTATATGTGAGTTTACAAATGTAAACAAAAGGTATCTGAATGAAACATCATTGTTCCAGAACAGTGAAGTTAGATAGTGTTCTTCCTGCAAGATGTACTGAGCACTTCGCTTCCAGCAAGAACTGATACCACAGCTGAGCTGCAACCTTTGTCCTGGCATGAAGGGCGAGCATTCTTTTTGCCAACAGCAAGCAACCAGAACAGCGTACATGGATCTCCTTGGCAATGTTTATATTCGAGTTTACAGAGCTCTTCTGGTATCTTCTTGTGCTTGGGACAGGCCCTTAGCACTAACTCCCTGCATTTCTTGCCCTGAAACCAGAATAAAGCAAATGCTGCTTCATCAGCAAGCACTGGTTATGAAACATTTGGAAAAAGGTTAGAAGTATAAGGAATGAAATAGGAAAAACACAAAGATTTGGGGATCAGTTTGTTTTGTATGTGCTGTGGCCTTTGCACCTAAAAGAAACCTATTTTTTTCCCTTGATTACTCTGGATTTGTAACTTCTATCACAGTGGTGACATTTTGTATATCTTTTAATGCCCTGTTTCTTAGATGACTTCTTTAAAGTAGTTCTCATATTAGTGTGCCCCAAAGTGTCCCTTCTATCTGAATGATGTACAATCGCTGCCTGTTTCCTGGAGTCCAGTCCTCTGTCCAGCTGGGCTGGAATAAGATGCTGTGAACACCTAACATTGGAGTAACATAATGCCGGAGTATGTATTTTGATCCATGGAACGTATTTCAGATTTCTGTATCTCTGATACAGTACATCTGCTGCCTAGGTGGCCTTCTGTGTCTGTGTTGCTGTTTTAGCTGTGCTCTCAATTCTTTATTTTACAAGGCTTAAAATGTACAGATACTTGGTTCCCTTTGTAAAACCAAGTCACTCTTTAAAAGATGTAACTTGCTGTCACTAACTTCAGAACTAATGATGTCTTCTATATACTAGGGGGTTGATGTGATGTGACCTGCATGGAAACTTTCTTTTAAGAGCTGTGTTATCTCCCTGGCAGAGCCTGCAAGTTATTTACCTGTTTCATCTGTCCTTTGCTGGTGAAACTGGTGATAGCATACTGTTCAGGAGCAAGTTGCAATTCATTGACATAATGTGTATTCTTTTTCCACCTTCCTTTTCCCCCTATACAGGATCAAGTCACTGCATACCATTACGAATTTATGACCTCTTCAGGGCATAGTAGTCATTTGATAAGATCTGCTTTGGTCTACAGGGAAATTACTGGTATTTCAATCAGTAAGAATGATACCCAGTGAGCAGTATACTAGTTATCTTGTCTAGGTCACAGACAATTAAAAATCCTTAATAAGCTTTTGATTTCCCATGTTTTAAAAACATGAATTTGTTCCCTAGAGCAAAATGCATTAGGCATTTGCAATTAGTGTGCTGTATATGTGTGACAACTATACTTATAGTCCAATTTGAAAGTTGCTAAACATGTCACCTGTATCATTATTTGGTAGTTTTCTATTGATGTTATTTTTCTTTTAAAATAATGTTAAGCTTAGAAGTTTAGAAGTTTTCTTTTAGATATATATTGTTATTACAAAAATGTACAAAACCATTTTATTAGTATTTGGGTGGTTTTAGGAGCTAAAATACAATTTAATGTCTATTTTAAAGGCTAAGGTCTTCAGTAGACAGTTTCGTGAGCAGTCATTTTGTGAATGGTCAACTTACTGCATGCTAAGTCTTAGTTCATGTATTACAGTTCCCAGATCTGCTGATTAAAAGAAAAAGTACGGGGGGTGGAGGGAATCAATTGCACTTTCTCAAATCTAAGAAATGCTTATTTACCCTTTATAACCAGTACTACCACCCCCTTCCTGAATTCTGAACTAGCTGTGTCTCTACTGAGTGATGTGGATCACAGTCCTCATGTCCTGCGTGAGATGCATTTTTATTAGGCTCTGATTTAATGGTTGGATGTGCTCGAATAGGCCCTGGTGGTGTGATGGAAGAGGATCTTGTTTGAAAACCAGATTCACTTTGGTGGTTTAGGTGGCACTGGACAGAAGACAGTAAAATGCTCAAGAGGAAGAGGAGCTTTGGAAAAAGACATAGAGAAATGTAGATGTTTAATATTGTAGCTCCCTGGCCAATTCTAATCCAGTCTGAATTTACTCAGAAAACTGAGGTCTTGTGATCCTCTGCAGTTTCCCACATAGCCCTTTGCTGGTCTGGGAATTCTGAGAGGCATTCAGCAGACTGAGTGGCAATTGCTTTTTGTGTCAGAGCTAACCTGCCAGAGAAGATGTGTCAGGTGCCAGCTGAGCTGGCTCTCGTGATTTGGTTCACCGTGTCATCAGCTGGCAATTGATGACAGAACATGAAAGAGCTCAGAGAGTGGGAAAGCCAAGACTCCTGCCCTCTGCAGCTCCTGCTTCTTCCAGGAGCAGTGTGGTACTGGGCTGTGGGTTGGCTGCTTTGGGCAGGCCGCCACGGATGCCCAATGAGTGCCCCGACCTTCAGTTTGCCTACCTCGTTTATGTCTCTGAAGTGGTGTCATTTTTGTTTCACAAAAGGGTGATAAGGGGCAATGTTTGAAGATGCAAGTAAGGAAGTAACATGTCGAGTCTGGATTAGTCCTGGCTGGTAAGGTTGGGCAATGTCTTCCGTAATCATGCAAATCCAGTATGCTAATATAGCCTTTGTGTTTCTGTGGTTAGCCTGGTAAATTTTATGCAAGTCTGACTTTTGACCTGGTTAATAAGTTGAAGACACAGTGAAAGTTCGGTAAAAAGAGGAGGATGTTTAATCAAAATTGTAGTCTGAGGACAACCAGGAATTAAGTATTTCGTTCTCAAACCTGTGAGTCGCTGGAAACTGTTTACTCCATAAGAGTTGTTGAAACTTGCTGTGAATTAAAGGAATGTTTAAATATGAGAGAGGTTGAAAGAAGGTTGTATTTTGGGAATTTAGACCCACAGATGTATAGTATAAGAAAGCAGCTTTGCCAATGTGAGTTCAGGATCAGTATTTCACAAGTATTTTTAAAATAGAATTATTTGAATGCATTTCAGTTGAGTACTTTGGTTGCTAAAAGGCATTGTCAAATGTTTTTATTAAGGCACCAGCTTCTCTAACCTATGAAAGTTGGTTAATAAACATCCTCTATTACTATAAACATCCTCTTGTGTAAACATCCTCATCTGCCAACTAAGGCCTGAAAGGAAAGAGGAGGAAGGTAGAACCTTTTACTTGAGCTTGTTTAAGGGCAGACATCCCATTATGTATGCATTTTACTGAGAAACAAATGGTTTATGAAATAAGCCTAACAAAAATACAGCTGCAAAAAAAAAAAAAAAAAAAATCAGTTTTGGAGTCTTGTCATGTGGTATTTGTGCTTTGAGTATAAGTATGCCTAACAAAATATTAACAACTGCAGTTAAAGGTAAATTGTTGGGAGTCCTTAGGCTGTATTTCTCAGATATAAGGATATACTTATAAACTTCCTGAAATACACAAAAAATTCTGAAAAAAGTAAGTAGGTTTTAGCCAGTAATTTCTTTAAGTAATGGGTCTGGCATCTTGCTGTTCTCCCATTTTTTTCCCCTTTCCTTCCAGATATATGCACAATTTTTGGTAAATTAGTGAATGTGAACCAGAATTTGGCTTGATGGAAAATCAAATGTAAACACAGCACACACATGCTGGTAGACAGTTTCTAAGAAGAGAGTTCCTATAATGTTTTCTCAATAGCCAGAGTTTTGTGTTCATTACCATACAGCCAAATTAGTCTTCTATTAAGCTGAGCGTGTGTTTTCTTGGTGTGAACTGACTTGGAATAGTTTGCCTTGGTTTTGCTTAGAGGGTAGGGTCTTCCAAAGGACCTCACAGTTGTCTCTGGGGTTTCTTCTCCCTACCTACTACAGGGAGGAAAAGGTTTCAGGGCTTGTGTTGAGTAGTGAAATCATGAATCTGTAGGGGTTTTTTGTTGTTGTAAGCTACCTTAATTTTCAAGGGCTATTTTATTTTAGTCACATTGACATTATTTACATCTGATGTTCATAAATTATGGCTATTTTTTTTTTCCTGAAATGGTCCTTTTGTATGTGCTATAATAGTTTTCTTCTTTCCATGCACAGTTAGTTAAGATCTGATTTGCAACATATTGGGATTTATTTTTAAAACTTGTTTAACTCAAAATGTGATGTGCTTGAGTGAGAAGAGTGAGTCTGTGAGCATTCGTTATCCTGGTGGCACGCTTTGGTGAAGGTAGTTTTCTTTTGGAGCCTTGTACAGTGTTGATATTCCTGTTCTCTCCTCAGTGAAACTGTCTGCAGTCTGCTGCCTGGTGCAGGGATTACAAGGAGCATTCTTTTGTCTAAAAGCAAACACTTCTATCTGGAGAAGTGCACTCAGGTAACAGGTGGGTTTTCTTTTGAGGTTGGTGACGGGAGAGTTTTTCATGTGTTGAGTCTAGATATGAGGAAAGGCCCTTACTTCGGCTTTGTTAAAATCCAAATATTTCAAAAAGCCAGGGAGGCATGAGAAATACTTATGATCAAGGTATGTCGGTGTTGAAAGCAACCTAAGACTGTAAATTGAGACTTTATTGCACTGTAAGGAAAGAAGTGAGTGAGCAGCATGATAGGAGTCCCTTCTCCTCTAGCGTAAGCTTTGTGTTATTACTGACAGCTGTTCTCGGGTATCTTATGAGCTATTTTGGGCATTCAGTGTGCAACCAATCTGTCTGCAGAGAATGTTTGTAAAATTCTTAAAACTGTGTTAAAAATGTATGCGTCTTAGAGTACTGTATGAACATGGTGATTGCAATCCTGTGCTGCATATGGGTTTGTTGTGTGATGTCCCCCCTGTGCAGTGGAGTTGTTTCCTTAGCACTTTGGCTTTATGTGGCTGTGGTGCTTGAGAGCCTGGTGATGGTGAAGTCCTTTTAGGCCTTCATCTTTACCCAAGTATGTGTTGCCCTGTGAAACAGCGTAAAAATACATGTCTTTAGATTTGCAAACATTTCCTTCTCAAGTGTAACCTTTCTGTTTACTAAACTCAAACTGGAACTGCTAATTATTCTGTACTCAGACACTGAAGTGAGATATGGGATGGTGGATCTCTTTATTTTGGAGCCTGAACATCTTTTGGTTTAACATGTCCGTAATGCTGTGTTCTCCAAATATTTGAAACTGAGCTGAAAACTATTCATGTAATTGCTAGATTATAATTTCTGATCTTTCTTAAAATTAAGTTCAGGTTTTTTTTAATGTTGGAAATCAAGCAGACAACGCAGAAGACCAGCTTGGCTGAGCAGGGATCTTCTATTAGAGCTCAGGCAAAAATGAAAGCGTATGGCCAGTGGAAGCAGAGTCTGCTGTCATGGGAGGAATACAGAGGAGCTGCTTGCCACTATAGGGAGAAAATCTCTGCGGCCAAAGCTCAACTGGAGTTGAAACTGGGCAGTTCTGTGGATGCCTATAAAAACAGAAGGGTTATAGTAAATGGGGTAACATCAAGTTGGTGATCGGTCGCTAGTGGGGTTCTGCAGGGTTCCATTTTAGGCCTAGTTCTCTTCAGCATCTTCAAAAATGACTTGGCTGCAGGACTCGAAGGCGTAGTGAGTAAGTTGGCTGATGATGCTGTTGATTCCTTGAAGACAGGNAAAGGAGGACTACAAAGATGAAGGGTCTAGAAGGAAAGCCATATAAGAAGCAGCTGGAGTCAGTTGGCTTGTTAGGCCTGGAGAAGACTGAGGAGAGACGTCATTGCAGGCTGACTTCCTCAGGAGAGGTACTGAGCTGTCTGATGACCAGTAACAGGATCCAAGGGAATGGCATGAAGCTATATTAGGGGAGATTTAGGTTGTATATTAGGAAAAGGTTCTTTACCCAGAGAGTGGTTGAGCACTGGAATGGGCTCAACTGGAACAGGGAAGTGGTCACAGCACCATCCTGACAGAGTTTAAGAAGCGTTTGGACAATGCTCTCAGGCATGGGGTGTGACTTTTGGTGTTACCTTGTGCAGGGCCAGGAGCTGGACTTCAATGATCCTTGTGGGTCCCTTCCAACTCGGGGTACTCTATGATACATGCAAATGGTGGGATTTGCTTGCCACAGGTCAGGAGAAGGTCCATTAACAGAGTGCTCTAGTCTGGGCTTGGTTTATCTCTAGTCTATGGGACATTAGGGCTGCAGAAGTGCATCTTCAATTCCCTTTACATCAGTCACCTGCTAAATTTTTTTCAAATGTTTCTGCTGAATCTCTTAGAATAAGAGTTAAAAGCCAAGCCTAATTTTGGAGTGTATTAACAGATTTTAAGTATGCTTGTACCTGATAAAACTGATATTTCAGCTAAAGTTCAGTGATTTTTTTCCTCAAAGTGACGAATAGTAATGTGAGGTAACTAGTAAAGCCAATAGGATGAGATTTTTCATTAGTGTGTCTTGGAGCTCAGCCCTCTCTTGGCAGTTGCTGTTTTAGCAGTATTGGATGGGATCTGTATTTTCCTAGCAAAATAGAGAACTTTTTGCCTGGGAAGTTCAGGGAGTGGGAGGCAGCTACACCAGCCTGGCACAAGCCCATGGAGCCCCTGGAAGGGCAGATGGTGCTTTTGTACTCCCCCAGCCTGGCTGTTCCTTCCTACCTCTGTACTTACAGATGTGTGCAGCTGCAGGGTGGGCTGAGTTGAGGGATCAATCCTGCCAAAAGCCAACATGCCCAAAGAACGAGGAAGAGAGCTCTGCTCCCCCTCTGCCAGCAGCATGTACATGCTTTGTAATGGGTTTGACTGGCCCTATATGGCCTTAATAGGATGTTTCTGGGATCAGCTGACACGGTGTGTCTGGGTTTTTTTATAAACAGGATTTGTTAAAACTGTGGTTGTGCCCCATGTTTTTGATCTAGATAGTTTCAAATCCATGTAAAGCATTACTAATGTTTTCTTTCCCATGCTTTTCCTAAGCCCTCATTGTGCATTTGTAGTAGTGATGCTGTCATATTAAGACTGGATAAAAATAATTTAAGACCTGCCATAGGCTCTTTGTAGACACTGTCAGCGGCATCATATAACCCTATGGATTTTCATAGTGGGTCTCCAGATGTGTAGGGAAAACAAAATGCCGTTAGGTAATCTAAATGGCCACAGTGCATCTGAGATGGTCTTTTCTACATTCTCCTATTTGTAAAACAGTTTGAAGATTTGTCTGGGTGCTCTCTTGCAATAGAAAAATTTTAAGTAAAGCTTGTTGGATTTTACTTCAGGCATCCAGGAAAGCTTTTTTTAGATAAGAATGATGTGGACAGTATTTCAGAATGGTTACTTGACTTCAGGTTTGTTATTATTTAGTGTAAGAGAATTTTTTTTTTGCTGGAGACATTCCTTTATCTACGTATTTGAAGGAATGTCATGTGGAGTCCATAACTTCTACCTAACAGCATTGATATCTAACTCTCCTGTTACTGTAGCTCACTGAGTTGTGCAACTTTTCAGTTGTTGGATATGAATGGACAAATACTTCTATGAAAAACTAAAGGAGAACATGTTAATTTTTTTCCCTCAAGATTTATAGCCACAATGTATTTTTGCATTCAGTTGGTGGAATATAAACCTTTGCTGGCATGCTTATTTGGATGAACCACTTAGGCTCTTCTCAAAGCCTTTATTTAGAAGAGTGTTTATGTTCTGCACTAAAGGATATAGGGAAGCAGATGAAGAATTGATATATTCCTGTGGATTCTTGACTGTGGTGGGTTATGACTCAAATGGACTAAAGCAGAAGATGCTATTTGTGAAATTACAGGAAAGTAAATGTTCATTTGCAGCATGTATGGGTTTTATGCTTGTCTTACTAACTCTCCTTTTACATTTGAAATTTTTAACCTGGCATAAGATCAGAGTTTTCTCTTTAGTGGAAATCTCTGACACACAGAGTGTATTGGATAAAGAACTGGATGTGGATAGTGGGTGCTTCTGGCTGGGTGAGTTGAGTTCTTCTGTGGCTGAGCTGAGCTGCTGAAAACAACATGACTGTCTTCTGGAGGAGTGCAGCTGCTGGTGGAGGTGTTTGCACCTCCTCCTCTGTGGTTCTGTGGCTGGGAAAAAAACACAGACTCCTTTATTGCCAGTGTTGTGTGCTTCACACACCCTTTTAAGTTTTATGTTCTTTAACATCTCTAGCTTCTGCAACTTCTGTGATTTTTGGTCAATTACACTGGCTTGGTGCTGGTGGTCTGCAGTTTCTAACACTGGGGAACCTTTCCTTAGAGTATAATTTTGTAAAGTAAAAATAAACTCTGTTTTCTACATCTAAATAAACAAAACTGATATTGTCATTATATTAAGTCAATTTTCTGCTCTTGTATTTCTAGGCTATGTTTTTCCCCAGCACGAATGAACAATTACTGAAGTGTAGAATCTCAGGTTGTGGTCACGTGGAAGTGTTTCATGTACTCCATTAAGAATGGATAGCCTTAATGTTCTGTTTCTTCATCATCTAATTTCTCATATAAATAATTTTCTTAGTTTGTTTCCTAGAATTGCAGTTTCATTAGAAACAAGGGTGTCTAGTATTCATCTTGCGATAAAATCATGAGTTGTTCAGCAGTGTACGTTTCTCTCTATCCAAGGGTTTTCGTTACAAAGAGTTTTGACTACAGCATTTGTGGATAAACAAATGTGCTATTTTAGGCCCCTTCCAGTCCAAAAATACAGCAAAAGACCCCTGACTTCCTCGTGTCTCTATCTCCTAACTTGGGTTCAACGCTGTGTCTTGTAATTACTCATTTGGCTTTAGACCATGGTACTTTTAAAGGTTACGGATCTAGTGTAGTCCACTGACACTGACTGGGTAATTTTTCTGGCCTGAACAGTTGAAGTGAGAATGAACTTCCATGGATCCATAATAGTTAGCTGTAATAACAGTCTCTGGATTCACAAGGTACTTTCTTACATTTCTCTTTTGGTTTGGGTTTATTAAAATTATTATGCTCAGAGTGTTCTGCAATTCTCTTCCCTTTCTTCCCACAGATAAATGAGCACTGAGTTCTTAGAATGTAACATCTCTTTTTATTAATGAAATGGCAGCAGCTTTGAAATGGACAAGAATCCAGGCAGATTCCAAAACTTGTCTGTTCAGATAAAAATCTGGCATTGAAGAGTCTGCTGCTGTTCATGGCTGGGCATGTAGTTCGAGAAAAATTATATTAGCACTGAGTTTTCTTTTTTTTATGTGCAATTTTACTAATATTCTATAGCTGGTTCTGCTGCAATTCTAATATTTTCTCATTTGAAACTGAGTATAATTTGTTTTTCCTTCACCCTTTCTCCTTGGAGATCTATCAAATTATCCTCTGCTTTAGATTCAAGCTCTTCATGGAAATTAATAGTTCTGACCCCCTGTGAGGTAAATATTATTTTCATTAATAGGAAAATTGCAAAGCAGACAAGTAAAATTGCTTGTTTGAATTATGCAGAGCTCGAGACATGTGGTCAAATTGCTAGACTGCCTGTTTTCAATAAATTCTTTACAAAACTTTTTTCATGTAAGCTGTAATAATATTGGTACTGTCTAAGCAGACAGAAAAATACTTTTTTTTGTTTCTTGAAGCGTTGTGTGACCAAGAGGACAACTGTGAAATATTGTATATCTTGAAATGTGGATAAATGAGCTGTCTACTGAGAAGAGTACAAAACAGTTTGCATTTTTCCTGGGGAAACAAAGACTCCTTTTAAGTTTTATCTTAATCTGGCAAAAAGCATGAAGGTCCTTGAATGGGCAGTGAAACTTCCACTCTGATGGAAATGACCAGGTCTGCCAAGTGAATCAAATGGGGATGGAGATGTAAGGTGCTTGTATCTTATAAAATAACAGATTATCAGTTTCTGTGAAATGCAGGAGAGAATATCTTGAATATCTTACTTTTGGCTTTTTCAGTAGGATGGAAATAATGAGTTCTGCTTTATCTCAAAGGCCCTGTAGATGAAATTTTTTTTTTTCCTTGAACGGATGCTTGTAACATAGCAGAGCAGAAGTTTGGTTACATATGCAAAAAGCTTTCTAGCTAAAGAATTGTCTTGTTATTATAGTTGAATTTTCAATTAGGGATAGAAGATACAATTTATGGAGTGTGAAACTTAGACATTACTAGGATTTTCAGTTTGACACAGTTTCAAAGCTTTTGAAGACAATAAATTCTCCTTAACAGTGGAATTTTTCATGTTATCTTGGATATTTTGAAACTATAGTATGTAGTTAATACCTGTTTTCATGAATTTTACAGTTAGTAAGCATCTATACAACTTTTTACTGTGAAGCTTCCTTCTGTAGCAGGTATATGTTTCTGGTGTGCTGTGAAGGGTACTGAATGCTTATAGCAGTGATGCTTACAGCACAATGCACTTAACCAGAATCTCCATTTGGATATTCCTGTCTGAAATGCCTTTTGTAGTAAAGGGTCAAATAGTGGAGCTTCTGCAATATTGCAGTGTGTTGTGAAAGATGGGGCAAATGTGATTTCGTGTGTTTTCAGTGACACGTGTTCAGTAACGGCACTTCATGGCTTCTACTTTGTTCACTCTTAGGCAGTTCTTTGCCTTCTTGTTTTAGACACCTAATTTGTGTAGCTAATGTTGTTGCTTAAATTTTGTGTATTACCAGTTTATCAAAGTGTTGCTGAAAAGCTTATATAAAGAGAAGTCATTATTGGCCTTTGCCATGGGTGCTAGAAGCTGGAGATGAATATTTTTGATCAACATTTGGCTGCTGGATGACCCTGGCAACTCATTGTGCTTCTCTTGCCTTGATTTCCCTTTCTTTACATTTTATTTATTGATATGTACCTTATTTGCTAGGCACTTTGAACACTTTTCAGCCCGTGAAAGCATCCTAACAGCAGCATATTCTCTATGGTGCGTCCTCTGTTTTTATTCACAAATGGCTTTAAAATTCCAAAGTCAGTTGAGACACCAGCTCAGTCTTTCTTTTAACCGCAGTCAAATGGATTAAAATTACATGGGGGAAGGGATGGGAAAGCAGAATGGAAAAGCAGTGAGTTTTCAAATTGTGAATGTGCAAATTCTGTGCTGAATCTGCCCTTTCTAAATGTTTCTCCAGTGTTTTCTGCTGTAGACAGATTATTAGTTCTTTCTTTGGCAGCAGTAACTCATTCTGCAGTGTAAAATCCTGTCCTCTCGTAGTTTAGCTGTGACAGCTAGACTGAAAAGTAATAGAATGACTTTTATGAAGAGAAAACCTAACTTTTAAAGAGGTAATATTAGTATGAAGGATGGGTCGTTACCTCATATGAGGGGGGAAAAGTGGAATCTTTGTATTTGTTGATGGTTTTCTTCATTACAAACTGATGTATTTGCATTCCTTGCATTAAAGTGCTTACTGTTATCAGGAATAATTCCAAAGTTCACATTTTCATGGTTGTGCTCTGTAAACTCAGTGTTTCACTTCAGTTAGTCCAAGTCTGGATGAAAGCATTAGTTCATAGACAAGGAGTTCTTTCAACTTGGCAGCATCCTCTTTGTGTAGGTATTTTACTTGTAGGATTTGCAGTTAGTAAAGGTAAACATGAAGCCATTTGTATGCTATTACAGTCACACAGTAGAAAAACTAGAGGCTAGAAAAACTGGCCTCAGCATGGAAGTGTGTAAGCCATGGTGGTTGTGAATAATCAGGAAAAGTTATGACATAATTCAGGAGAATGATGTTGTGAACATCAGAAGAAGCCTTTTCCCGTTAAATTAATTTAAATGAAATTTTGTTTCACTACCACTTTTGAGAAAAATGTTAAGAATTCCAGTAATTGATTCCTGCTGACATGGCAGCAGAGTAGTTAATGAACTTAATGCAACGGTACTAATTTTGATTGATACTGTGTAATTATGATGTCAAAGGCATTTAGCTTTGTATCACGCTGTAAATCTGCATCAGACTTCTAGCCTACCCTTGAGAGAAAAAATACATAAAATGGGAAAACCCAGACACTCCCCCAACCTGAGCTATTTTACAAAAGGGTATGAGAAAGTAAAAAGGTTTCACTAGTTCAGCCTACTTCCTTGTCAGCGGCACATCTCTGAGAAACTCCTGAACATCTTAGTGTCTGAAAAGCAAAAAGTAAATGTTCTCTCTGAATTTTGATATCAGCAGCAGCAGAGTATCCTCTGACAGCCCTCTAGCTGCTCTTCTAGCTTTTTTTCTTTCCTAATGTCTTTAGTCTGACTGGAGGTCTTAAAGACTGAAGGTAGAAGACAGCCTTCCAAACTACCTTGAGCTGCTCTGTTCTCACTAAGAAGAAATAAAACTTCATTTTTTACCTAAATAGCAAAATTTATGGAGAATACAAGAGATCCGATTATTCTGACCATGACTCTTGAAGCAAATCTTCTTTAGCTTGATAAGCCAAGCATGAAGGGATACTCTTTCTTAGGATGTAAATTCTATGTGCGATTCATTTGTTGTGTAATATTTTCATGTATTTTTTGTTTAGTAGAATTACATGTTGATTAGTATTGAGAGAGGTTTTATTAATGTCAGAAATAGTACTTCACTGTTCACCAGGGTGAAAGCCAACATGGCTATGATTCCAAAGGTTAGTAGCAATCTATACACCTTATTTTGTTATAAACTACTCCACCTTTTCTAGAATAAGGGATTTCAGTTCTTAGAACTTTTTGTAGACCATCACTTTTTGTACTTGTTTCTACATCACCCTATTTCTCGTTTCTATGTTTTTTATCATTTAATATTCATTGTTTCAGATCCTCCTTTTTCAGGAGCTTCTCCTGCTGGTGAGTTTTGTAGCTCCCAGTGGTACTTCATCCCTATCACTCTTTCTGACTCAGAAGAATTTGTGCTTCAGTGAGCTTCAGGAGCATTTTATAAGTAATTTTAAGAACTTAATTGTGACTCTTGCGAACGTGCTGCTTTGTTTGCCATATAGTTTAGGGTAGGTCAGGCTTGGTGCTTTTCAAAATCCTGTCTTGCCTTTGTTTCTGATGTGTATGAGTAATAGCCATTAGTCCTTAACACTGATATAGTTGGAAAGTTGTAGAAGAATTGAGTTTACATTGTAGTAACGTTACGTAGCAGTTTCTGTCATTCAGCATCTTCAGTGACAGCATGTTTGGTTAGAAATGAAACTTAGGGCCCTATGAAAACTTCGGTTGCAGATGGCTTCTCAGGAGTGCTGCTCTGTGGGCTGTTCTGTGGGTGCAGGAATTCAGTCATCTGCTAGGCACAGGGCTTTGAAGTTACCAGCCCAAACACTCAGGGGAATTAGGTGCTGAAGCCCTGTCTCCTTGTGACTGGTGTTTGCAAAATAGGTTGTAGGCTGGTGTCCAATGCCATGGGAGAAGCAGCATCTTTTCCCTGCCATGAATCATCTCGTGTTTATTGAAGTTCACTGGCCAAACTTGTCCTGGCTGTCTTCATTCCCTGGTAGTAATTGTGGTAATAATCAGCCAAAGCACATATGTTCAAAAGCCTTTTGTTTTTATTCTGAAGGGAAAGACAGAGCTGTTAAAAATATTTTCATAGGTTTATGATGGCACGAGAACACTTTATGTAGGCTTCTTTATTTAGAAATTATAATGCATGTAGGTGATGCCTTCCTAAGGTAAACAGAGAGGGATATTTTCCACTGATGCTTGTTCCTTCTTTCCTTTGAAAATCTGGGTTCATTAATAGGACATCCTGAAAGGCCTGCTTACTTCTCTTAGGAGATGAAGGGACTGAAGGCTATGTAGGGTAGGCAGGAAAATATTTTTTTATAAGTCTCTATGAGAAAGATATGTCTGAACTTCTGGTGGTTATTTTTTCAGCAGTTTTGAATACTGTTAGATTCCGCTGAGGTTAAATGCTAGTTATTCTCAGTGTTTTCAGATAGCACTCTCTCTCCTTATTTTTTTGAACAAGCTTTGTCTACAATTTCAATACTTCCTAATGTTATTAATTATATAAGGTTTTTAAAGCTTTGAACTGCTGTTCTGCAGGTGACTTGCTGTTTTGTGAGAACAGCTTTTGCAGGTTGTTGCAGAGAAGTGGGGGAAGTGAAGCATTCCTTGGGGAGGTGACAGATTCTGAGATCAGAGGGATGAATCTGCAAGGATTCCTCATCTTGCTTGTAGTACTGCATATTGATAGCTGGAACATAGCAAACAACCCCTGAATTGTCTTCAAGTAACACGTTTTGGTTCTTTCAAGGGTGATGTCAGAAAATAGCCTTTTTCAGTAGAACCAAGTTCTTTCTTCCCTCCCTCCTTACATACGCCTACACTGATGTTTTTTCAGCTCTACAAGTGTGTGTTTTCTCACTCTCTCTGCTGTGTAGGCGGCCTTCCCAATCACAATTGAGCTTCACAGGCAATCTTTAAAAAAAAAAAAATCATCTTTACACAGCAGGTCTATAATTTAACACCAAAGGAAATGGAGAGTTATGGGTTAGAATTGTGATGCATCTTAGTAATGCTTGAATTGGCAAAGAATTTCACACTAAAAAAAAAAGGAAATTGTTTTCTTGACCAGAAGGCTACTACCTGTGGAAATTATCTTCTTACCTTCTACCCAAATGATTTGCCAAGATGTCAGTAGCAATCACAAATAGACTTTAAATCTTATACTTGCTTCATTAGGCTAAGTTATAATTGAGCTTTTCTATCCCAGAATTAGAATGCGATTCTAATGAAAAAGACAAACTCAGTTTGTTGACAATATGAAAGTTAAAATGCAGTTTTTCTGGGAGTGTTGCCTTATTTTAAAGATGATTTTAGTTCTCTCTGCCTTTTAGAAACTGCTTTTGCTGCACTGCATGATTATTTTTGTGTACTGAAGCTCTTTTGCTGATGCTTCTCATTTTTCCAAGGTCTTAATTTCACACAATATTTTGTAAATAAGCCTAAATTTAACTTGCAATAAAAAAAAACCCCTCAGCTGTATTTTTAATTGCTCAAAATAAGATAGCAATAATTATTTTCTTGAGCTCTGTTGATAACACTATTTGGCATTTCTTAAAGAATTTTTGTTGATGCTAGTGTTCTTGCCACCAGGTAGGTGTTCCAAGTTTGTTCAACTCTGTAAAGAAGTACTTTTGGGAGGGTAACAAAGGGTGACTTAAAATTCGCTTATAAACCTATCAAATTTCAGCAACAATTATTACAAATTGCACTTGTACCATGATTTTATGTGCAGTTCGTGCTGCCATTGCAGCTGAAATGAACCATCCTTATCTACTTATCCTATCTGGTACCTTTTCTGCCTCATGTCAGCACAAGTGCTCATGTAGCTGTGCAGTGAACTGGATTGGGGAAAACCAGGCTGGAGAATAATTTAGGTCTTCTTTAGTCTCCTTACTTAGAGTTGGATTTTATTCTCTCTTTGATATGATTCACTGTACATCTCCTCTAACACGTGAGCTTGGTGGGAGTAGAGTAGGACAAAAATTCATTGGCAGTATGTGCTCTGCCTTCAGCTTGTGCCTCTGCGGAGTTCTCGGGACTGCAGCATAAATCTCCATGGTTACATCTGTTTGCCCGGTCTAATTTTAGAGGACTCCTATCATCTAGAGATGCAAGCCTTTTGTAGCAATAGACAGAGGTCAGATGTTAAGGGTAATTCTGAAACAATACAGATTACATTACAGGACCTGCTAAATAGGAAGGACCAGCTTTGAAACCTTTATTTTTTCCTGCTACACTTGGAGGCTTCTTAGGGTACTGCAGCTGGTGACTTAGATAAAAATTCCTGCTCTCCCTTGTGTTTGACATGTGTTACAGACTTTATGTTGAGCAGTGAGGGAAAAAAAGTGGGCCACAGCTCTGCTAAATGTCCCCTTTCTTTCAGGCGTTGCCAAATGTGTGTTTAATCTCTAAATGCCTGGCAGAATGCGTTCTGGAAGAAAGTAACTTGATTCAGAGAAGGGGTGATAAAAGAAGGGTTTGGGATTGTTGTAGTGAGAAACTTATTATACAGACTTTCTCAGATGTGTGAGTTATGTGCAAAAAATCAACTGCTTCTCAGTTTTATAAGCCTTCATTGTTGCTTCTGGCTTCTTACAAGCACAATTTTCAGAATACCCTTTACCTTTTGAAAAGTATTTCATTTGATTATTTCCCATTCAAATTTTGTTCATGCCCATGATCTTTTTGCTTCTAGGTTTCACTGTGCTATGATTCATCAGAAGTTGGTTGTGACATCCACTGGGAATTTTTGCTAAAGCTGCATGTGTCTGTTCTCTCAGGAATTTGGATAGGTAAGAGTGCATGTTCTGCTTTCTGTACCTTCTGACCTTTTGGAGTACTGCTAGTTGTCACAAACTGAGTGTTGTGTTTGACTGCTGATAGCGTGTAATGTTTCATGCAGTGTGTGAGCGGTGGTCTCCAGCAAGATGGTTTACCCTGGTAGGCTGGCTGCCACAGAGTGCCAGACTGTATCCCAGGCTGTTGCTGAATGCTTCCTCTATACATGAAGTGTTTTTCCAGGAGGGAAATGCAAGGGAACGAGATGGCTTTTCCCTCCCCCCCCTTTCTACTAGGTATGTGTAGAAGTGTTCGTAAAAGCAGGTTGGACTCTGTTCAGGCTGTGACAGAATGCCTGCTTTTGTCACATTTTCTGAAACACAGCAGTTCTTGTAGGTGGTTTCTTTTAATCTGCTTGTGAAACTAAACTCATGCTGTAAGGAAGAAAGGGATGATTCTTCTGGATGTGCCTGATCCTTGCAAAAGACTGGCTTTTAGTACATGATCTGTCCTTTCACAGAGTAATGTAGTATATTAAAAGGTAAAATGGATGTGGCAAGTGTGGGATGCTGCCATTTTGCCTGTGCAGCCTTGCCCTCTGCCTTGTAGCAGATGCAAGTCCTTTGCAGGTGTGTAATGACCTGGTTGAAGATGGTATATGAAGAAGGCTGGAAAATTGCAGTGTGTGGGTTTGGGGGGTGGGAGGAGGAGAGATGGGGAAGCAGTGGTGTTGGTTTTGCAAAGATGGGCAGGGTTGGATTTGTTTTCGGATGGATCAGCTTCCTGAATTAACAGGTTGTGCAAGCAGTAAGGCTGCCTGAAGGGAGGTGACCAGGACTTGCTGCGGACTGCAGGGAGAACAAAACTGTAGATTTCAATTAAGATCACTTGAAACAGGTTTGCAACCAGGCAGTAAAAACATAACCCCCTCTACTGAACAGGTTTTAATCATGTGTTTATTACCACATCTTGAAACCTACAGGTGTCGGGTATGCAAAGGAAGCCCAGTCTGGAAGTAACAGTGTAAAAAACATTGCTGCCAAAGGAAAAACCCTCCCTTGTAACATTGGTTCATCAGTCCTGTTGGATATCAAAACAAATAAATAGGTTTCTCATGGAGAGAATCGGCCCTGTAGTTGTTGCAGTTGCCTTGAAGGATGTTGTTGTATCAAAAGTATCAGTTTAAAACTTCTTCTGAAACACTGTCACCAAAGCCTCATTGTGTTGGCAGATTTAGCTTCTGAGGTTTGACTTATGGTAGTGACAAAACCTTTCCTTCAGAGGACGTATATACTGGAAACAAATATGTTTGTTTGTGGAGCCCTTGGAAAAGGCTATTTTAATTATTTTGTCTTTCCCCTTGAGTCATTTTACCTTTTCATTTGGTATCATCTTTAGTGTCGATTTTTACACCAATTGTTATTGGGGTTTTCTTTGATCTATAGCTCTCAATGTTACCAACAGAGGAGAAAATAGTGTCCATCTCTTTCCCACTATATGAAAGTTTGTTTTGGTTTTTTTTTTTTTTTAAATGAAGTTTGTGGTCCTAAGAGGCTATTTCGAATCACAGTATTAGTAAACACTGTAGTGGGGCATGGTCAGTGAAAAAGTTATCACTAGAGTGATGAAGTAAGAGCACTCCTAGCTAATTATTTAACTTACTGGTGGAAAGTAAATGAGCAGTTTTTCCCCCTACTGTGTTTGGATTCCACAGCCTAGGGTTTTTGTCACATATTTTCCATAAAGAATGATCACTTAATTAAAGTTCATTTTGCCAGTGATGGTGTCATCATGTTACACCACTGAAACACTGAAAGTGGTAAATTCCTTTTTATTATGCACATGCAATTTTTGTTCATGAGTGGAAATTTTTTCTCAGTGGAATTTTTAAAATTTTTAAATTCCAGCCTGTAGCAAATCTCTTAATACAGAATTATACTTAAAACGTAATTTATTTCACCAGTAGCAGTTCTGGTTGCTGGTTGTTCATGAATGTGTAGGCTCATGGTCCTGTAGACCCAGTCTTGTTTACTGAAATTCTTACAGCTGGGAGTTGAGCATAGCCATATTAACAGGCAGCTCTTCTTAGGAATAGTATCACGCTCCAATAAAGCTGATATTTCTTTGTTTCAAATACAGAATCGTAATTGGATTTGCAAAGATATTTAGGTGTGAAAGACATTAGGTGCAAAACATTCAGCAGCGTAAACTTAGTTTTGTTAATTCCCCACCTTCTTCTGTAGATACTGACAGAATAAAACTTGTAAAATTCTGCATGAAACTTAACGTCAGACCGCTTATTTCTCCTTGACCTGAACTGAAAATGAAGAAGACGACTGTGGGGAGGGAAGAGGAAGAGATGGCCACTGTGTGCAAGTGGCTGATGTTGACCTTAAGTTATATATTGTTGGTTTTATCTGTACTATTCTTTTCCTGTTGACAGTTTGAAGTCCTGTGGCTTCATTTCTTCACTGGTAATAAAGCTTTGTGGGGTGGGGGTGGAGTTGAGGTGAAAAAGATTTTGCCTCAGTGATTCTTGCTTTTTCACAGGGATGAGTTTAACAGTACATAGTGGTGTGTTCCTAGCAAAGGAAGGCTGGAGCGATTTTGGGTACTATTTCTTTGAATGGCCAGGAGGAGAGATGTACAGAGTTGTGATCCTTCCTTACATCTTGCAGGTTTTAATTTTTTTTTTCCCCAGAGTTGTCCCCAAGGTTCAGTTGGTGATTATACAAAAGATTTCTGTTATTAGGACTGTGTAGGTTTGTAGTTCAAGTTGCTTCCCTGAGGAGTCTGAAGAAAGTTAGGAAAAAGTCATGCAATTAGTGCTTACAGTCTTGGCCTCTTTTTAAAGAAAGGAAGGGTGTTCCTTGAGGAGTGCATGTATATATTTCGAATGCATGTACCTGTGCACACATGCACTTGTGAGTCAAAGGAAATGGGTGTATTGGATGCATGTATGTTCCCAAGTTAGTGATTGCCTTGTGTAATGTTTTTGTACTGTGGTATTGCAGTGATAACTGCAGTAATTATCTTTAAATGGAAAAGAAGTAGAAGGTGCTTAGTCTGTTTTTATGTTCTTTCATGTTTAAAAACAGTGTGATGAATTAGTAGAAGTTGGTATGTGATAGTTGACAGATTAGTTGAAATATTCGAGAACTGGAGAATTGCATTAAGATCGTTCAGCAAAACTGGATAATATTCTTAATAGCTAACTATGTCCATTATTATAAGAAATGGGTGCTCATGATAAAAGTCTCACCTTTGTTTCATTGTGTATGAGACTGAAAGAATTGGATATTCAAAAGGTAAGTGTATTTGAGTGAATGAAGAGAGAAAAGCCTGGATCCCATTAATTTTTGGCTGCCTCTAAGCTGGCAAGAGTTTTATGCTTTGACACCTTTTTTCTTGGTCCAAAATGACTGATTATTTAATGTTAGGGATTGTAATGGTCCACATTCTTTTCTGTTACAGGCACCTGTTAAATAGGCAGGCCAAGAATGAGGCATGCTACATCTGCAAACTTCCTGATTTCAGAATGGTTAGGCACACCCAAGTTAGCTTTAATCGACCTAGCCTGGATTAAAAGTGATTGCAAGGATTTAACAGCATGGATTTTAGTATAGCCTGTTTGAGGCTGACTAGAAGTCTGGGTGCTTAATCACCGCAGTCTTGTGCCCTGGAAATTATGAGGGTTTTGTAAAACTGAGTTCTGTAGCTCGTATAAATGTGGAGACCTGTTGGTAGATTAAATATATAGGTTATTCTGTGTATGAATTTTTCCTAGCTCTACCCTTAAAGTGGTAGTAGTGTTAATAATAGTAGTAGCTATGTACTTAGTACTTTGTATGATTACAAATGTGTAATGATTAATAAAGAAGATGTTTTCTGTTTATTAAACAGAAAAGCAGTTGTTTCTGCTATATTAGCAGTTGATTCTGCTATATTAACATTTTATGAGACTGGCTGGTGAAGAATGAGAAATCTTTGTGTTTTGATTTTTATGCATTATTCAGCATGCACATTGCTGAAGTATATTGTGCTGTGCTTCTTAAACTTGAATAGCAATACAGTTTTGTAGTTAAATATTTTCATTGTTGCAGGTGAGTAATAAGAATCAGCAATTAAATAAATCTGAGACATTGAACGGAAGTGGAATCTGTGAAGCATAAAAAAACTCCCAGTAAGTTCATGTACTGAATAAAAACCCAAAACCCAACAAAAAAAACCCAAACTAAAACAAACCAGCCAAAATAAACAGTCTCTCTCCCCAAATGCTTCCCCCCCAAAAAAAAACCCCAACCTCTCAACCAAAGAAGCAACAAACAAAAAGCAGCAAACCCCTGACAGAAGAGACAACAGAGTAGCAAAATTTGGACTACTAGTGTTATTTCCCTGCTTTGTTTTTTACCTGTGGAGAGCAAAATACTTTGTTCCTTTGTGAAATGTTTTGACAACACATGGAACTGCTACTACTACAACTGCACTGACCATGAAATTTCGTAAATTCGTGCTTCAGAACAGATACATCAACTTGAAATACAGCATTTCTGTAGAAAGCTTCAAAGAAAATGTTTCTGGGAATTCAGGGATGGACAATCCTTAAATGATTCCATCTACCTAAAAGCAAAAGGTGTCCAGCCACTGGTAGTCCTTTTTATAACTCCTTGATCAAATTCCTTCCTTCTCTTGGTCTCTCCTTTCTTATGTGCATTTTAATTTTTTTCCTCCAGTTTTTCAGTACCCTTCTTGAACTGTAAAACCAACTTTCTCTGTGCCAGACAAAGTAAAATAACTGCTTTGCTCTCTTAATTGGTATTTCTCGCTTGTTTAAATATTAGTGGCTTGCATAAGATTAGCCACAGCTCCGTGTTTTGAGTTTCCTATTGGGTACACAGATTCAAGGAAGCTGACGAGTAAATTGGAGTGATGCTCAGAGCTGTCACCTGTGAAGATCAGAATTCACACTTTCCACTCGAGATCAGAGAAGATCAGCTTGCTTTTCAGCCTAATTGTATTCACTACTTATGCATAATGCAAACCCACAACTTAACTCTGCTCCATTTGATGAAAGATAAAGATCAGTGCCTACTCGACAGTGTGATGCTAGCTTTACAGATCCCATCAGCATCAGGCATTAGTCATGGTTTTTTATGTATAAAACATATCATGCATGTCTGTACACATCATAATGTGAATGTATGGTTTTAGCATAGAATACCAGGTTGGAAGGGACCTCAAGGGTTATATTGGCCAATCTTTCTTGGAAAAAGCACAGTTCTAGACATAATAACCCAGCACTGTCCTTACAAATCTTAAAAGTGTCTAATATTGGGAAATCCACTACTTCTCTAGGGAGATTATTCCAATGGCTGATTGTTCTCAGTGTGAAAAATTTCCCTCATGTCCAATTGGAATCTCACCAGGTACAACTTGTGCCCATTACCCTTTGTCTTTTCCATGTGACTCCTTGTAAGGAGGGAGTCTCAGTCGTCTTTGTAGCATTAATAGTAACGCAATTAATAAGTAGTGCTTCCTAATAATCTTACTGTGTGTAGCTTTTATAGCACGTTGATCTCTTTAGTCTTATGCCCTATGTATGTAGATGAATTTGTCATCATTCACTAGTTCATTCTGTCAATCCCTTATATAAAGACTTGGTACTAATATACAGCTCTTCAGTACCTCAAAGCTGTGCTATTTATTACATTGACTTTTAATACCATTAATACATCATTTTTCTGAGTCTTTTTCAGCTTATAGAAATTTTTTTTTGTTTTTTTAACAAAGGAAGCTTTCAATTTTCTAATTCACCAGAGTAGTTGAAAAATCAGCTTTGACTTTATGCATGGCATATTTACAGAAGTTTTGTATGTTTGAGCTGCAGTCTCTCCGATGCCTGCTCATCTCCAATAGAAAATGAAAGGGGAAGAAGCAAGGTTTGTCATTAAATCTCATCAAGTTAGATTTTTGCATCTATACATGTATATTAGAAAATATACAAGAGGAGAATTTTCTCTAAACTGGCAAGTCTGGGGTGGCAAAGCCTTTTAAAGTTGAAGTGTTGCTTGGATAGAATTAAATTGAGATGTGGCTTGGTGGATTTTTTGGGTTTATTGGTGTTGGTATTTTGTGCGTGCGTGTGCACGCAAACCTTCTGAGATTGCGTGGGAATGGTCCTCTCCTTTAACCACATCAGTGTCCTGTAGTTTGTGAGGCTCAGTGTTGGGATGTGTCACGTGGTCAAGGCTGCACCTAGAGCGTGCTGGCCTGGCCAGCCTTTAGTTCCATCATTCCATCTCCACACAAAAGAAAGGCAGGAAAGCTGCTTCCTCATCTGGTAGTTGGAACAAGGTGTTTACTTTCTCCTGCACACTTGGAACTGTTTGGATACTTCTGGTTGCTGTGACACAAGAAATGCTGGAGATGACAACATCTTTTTCTTGTTTTATTTTCCTTTTTTCGCTGTATTTTTTTTTCAACTAACCTTGTCGTTATTGGTGTACCATTGCTCTTAAAGACCTTGATTTCTTTGTGTGATAGTGATACCTTAGGGAAGCAGCCGCAGTTGTTCTTGCTTCCTCTTGTTGCTGTGTTCTTGGTGTAATGTGTTTGTAAAGCCTGTAGACCAGAGGTGCAGTAAGCTTGTATGTATGTGTGGTAGTATAGGTATCTTTTTTCGGATTATGAGGAAGCACTGAACAATCATTGTTTGTTATAATATTTTCCTTTGTGCTATTTCTTCTTCGGTTTTCTTACTCTGCTCTTTTTTTCCTTTATTTTCTCTATTGCTTTTTGGCATTTATTTTCTTCAGCATATCATTCTCTTTTTATTCCTCTTGTTCTCCCTTCTAATACTTGCGTTAGAGCTCTTTGCAGAAGTTTGCTGAGGAGAAAGGTTGAAGTTGAGAACCAGAGCACCCTTTCCTTCTCTGAGAAGGGAGAACTGCTGCTTTAGCCTCTTTTCTGAAATAAGTTGCTGTTGGGAGGAGGTTGTGTGGAAGAAAGATGAACTGCAAAAGCCTGAGCACTTTCCTGGCTGGGATTAATTTAGTATCAGAAGCTTATAGCGTTTATTTAAACATTTACATGCTTAGCTGTGAGGGACTGTAAGGGGGACAGATGTGTACCTTGGAGATCTTTGCTCCTTGTATCTGTTCTTGACTATAAAAGGGAAGCAGAGGTACATCTGGTTAGATTGAAGACTTGAGAGAGAGAAGAGCAGATAAATGCAGTGGCTATTTAATGTTTTTGCTGTGGAATTACGTTGTGAGCCAAGTGCTCTTTCTTGGATTATTCTGCAGAGCAGTTGTCATTTTTTCATTAGTAAAGGTTAATCTGGGGTTTTTAGCTTTGCTTTTATTAAAATGGCTTGGATATAAAAAGTAATGTTGAGGCTCCCGACCATCCTCAGAGACACTACAAAGGTATTCAGAAGAGCTGGTTAAATATTTGGACCAGTTGGATACATTTTCTCATACATTGAACTTTAACTGTTATCTTTCATCCAGAAGTCCAGTGTTACAGTTAGCTTACTCTATTTGGTCAAATCAAAGTTCCCACTCCACAGGGGTGTTGCTTCTGGCAGAGCACAGCAGCAGATGTAAATGGAGGAAGATAGGATGGATTTGTACCTGTAGACTTAAGGTCTTCTATCTCAGGACTTTCTGAATCAGGAAATCCAGTACCTTTTGCTCTTTGTTGCCTTTCTCTTAAACTTCCTAATTCTGCAATAGCTTTTTTAAATTGGGATGAGCAGAATTGCTTTTGTACTGATGGCAGAAATCTTACGTGGTGATATGATAGAGAACCAGTGTTCTTTTCAGAATAATTCCTAATGCTGGCAATGTGTGGGTGTTGGTTTTGCGTTGTTGGGGATTTTTTTGTGAGTGTTGGGAGTTTAATTTGATGGATACAAATATCTTCATAGTCTTCAATATAAAGAATTCTACAAGGAATTGAGAAATGCCAGGTAGTATTTTAATGGGTTTCATGCTTTTCATATTTGATTACCTGTGTGGTACAGTCACCTAACAGTGGGTGCTTCAGAGATGTAAGTCATTGCAGCATGTAAAATATTCCAGAATTTGGGCTCCTGTTTTCAGGGTTAGGGCTTAAACTTTCCTAAGTTTACCCCAGATCAATAATACCTCTACTGACATGTCCAGAGGTGTGCCTACTGCATTTTTGTTACCCATTTCAACTGTTACTCTATGTTCGCCATTTGACTCTTCATTTTTTCTAGGGTAGTTGTACAGTTACATACCTTGAGTCCATAGGGGCCCCCAGAGAATAAACTAAATGTTCTCGGTGCTCTGAGGACACTTCTGGAATTGTTCATTTACAGAGCAAAGAGGATTGTGGCTGACCCTCTTCTAATGTTTTTATATAATCAGGATTTAAGCTGTTTTCTAATTTTGCCTATTAAATGAAAACAGAGATTTAGCCTTTCTCTTGGATGAGTAGATTCTGAAGCAAATCAATGTAGAAAACCTTTTGAGACCCTTAAAGCTTTACTGTGCATGTGGGAAATTGCAAGAGTGTATTAATACATACTTTGAAATTTTGGTATGAAAGGGATCAACAAACATGACCGTTAGACAAAATCTGAGGGTGCTACAGAAGCTGCTTGCTCTTTTGTGACCAAAGGACTACAGTTGCTGCTTTTGTTTTTCCCTGACAGACTTTTTTTTGTCCAGAATTCCATTATGGCAAAAATAGAAGTTTTCTTGTCCTTTGGTAAGCTGTCAAGAGCTGACACCTTTCTCTTCCCTTTTTCAAATGAAACCAATCCTTGAGGCTAAGGTTTGGGTTTGGTGCTCCACTTGTGAGCCTTATAGAGACTGCTGCATGGTTTGTCATCTCAACTGAAAATGCAACTTGTCTATAAAACAGTTTCATTCTGTGTTAATACCTGCGCAGGGCTTATGCTTCAGTTCTATATTGACCAGTGAGGTGTTGAAACAGTATGTCTTGTGTGGCATTAGGAATGTTGGTGCAGCTCAGGATCATTCTAATCATGGCTGATATGAATTCAAAAATATCCTTCTTTAATGACTAGACTAATCAGCTGAAATAAAAACAGTTTTCATATTTTTCTTATTTAATCTGTATTTGATTACTTTTTTACAGTTAACTTTGTGGCTTACAGTACTAGTTTGGTTTAGCACAAATGTACCAGGCCTGCCATTTTCATTTAGTGTTTGAAAAATAGTGTTTGTACAGTAACTACTTCTGACAAGGAATTACAGAACTATATTGAAATGGTTTTAGTAATAAGTAGTATAAAAAATGAGAAACAGCTATGTCAAAATGTGTTTGTACTTTGTGATAGAGGAGCATGCATGAGTACATAGGGTTTCTTTTCAGTTTCATAGGACCAAAATTTAAAATGTATTAAAGCACAGAGAGCACAGAGATACTACTTTTTATCTTGTGTAAAATACTGTATTTCATATTATACTGGATGGTGGTCATTTGGAGAAATCTTTTTCCTGGTTTGAGCAGCTGATAAGCTCCTTTATATCTCTAATATTTAATGTATTTTTTTATCATCAACTAGATTTAATAATTATTTTCTGAAGTCCCTTGTATTAGTCTGAGGGGTTTTGCAGTATGTGTGTTAATGCCTGATTTATATTGATAAGGGTATACAGGGTAATGATAGATCGGGCGAGATCAGGCAAGAACAGGAGTAACCTCAGAATCATTTGCCTTTGTTGTAACAGTACAATCAATATAAAATGTAACACATAGACCAATATTTTTTGCTTTTCATATAGACCAGATGGTGCTTTCTTGTATTTGGATAGGTACACACTTATAAATCCAGTAATGAACTACCTTTTTTTGTCAAAAGGTCTAATGTAAAATTATCTTTATTCTAGCAAAATACTTTCAAAAAGAAGCTTGACTAAAAAAAGCAAACCTGAGTACTAGGGACTTTTTTTGTGACACTCTGAGGCCACCAGCTAATCTTTTCAAGACTGAAAACCCTCACAATGATGTAGGATTTATTTTCTGGGCTTCAGTAGATGTTTGGACAGCTGTTTATTCTCTAATACAATGTTTTTCTGTTTTCTATGTGTTTTGTGGTTGAGAGGATTCTTAAAGATTTGCCTGATACGCAGAAAACCTGTAGTCTGAAAATGGAAATGTTGGACCAAGAGCCATGAGCTTTAAATTTGCTGATTTGGCACAGATTAATGATACTGCTGTCTCTTTTAATCACTGGGCTCTCTGCATAAAGTACTTCTTTGCCTTTTGGAGCCATAGGGGCTTCACAAATTTCTTCATCATACCTGGGAGTTGGTGGTTGTGAAGACTTGTTGGTCAGTAAGATCAGTGTTGGTATAATTAAGGGCTCACCACTGTTTGTTCTGTCTCACAAGTTCCCAAACAATAACAAAATGTAGGACACAAATACTTTTGAGAATTGTTTCCTGATGGAAAATACAGTGTTAGGAGAGAGGTCAGCCTTCTGTAGGGCAATGGTTAAAACATCACTATTCCCTATTTTCAATAGCATTCTCCCTTTTGTTGTAATGGTGCTGCCCTGTTCAGGTGGATATGATAATCTGTGGGGCTAACTTGTTTTACTTTTATCGTGTTGTTTTATGTTTTTCTTCTAATTTCTTTGCCAGATTCCTTATGTTTTCTCTGTGAATGCAAATGTGAGGTTTGCTTTTAAAGCTTTACAAAATCTGCATACGTGCAGATAGGTAATTGGAGTGTTTTCAGTTCTGTTTCTGAAAATTGGAGCTAGTGCATCTGAAAACACTGCATTCTGTCTATAGCATCAAAGAAATAGCACTTTTTTTGTACACAGGCCAGTGGTTACCTTCTTTCCTCTTGCAGTACTGCAGATACTCTTTCTGTAAGTGGAGGAGTTCTGCATTCCTTATCATGCGTGACTGTTGGACCCAGGCCTCACAGTCTGGTTTCACAGATGATTTAGAATAGCCCTGGAGATGTAATCAAAGTCTTGTTCTGTCCTTCAGCAAATATTTTCACATGATATGTAAGGAGTCTTGGGTTTTCAGACAGCTTTTTTATATTATTCTGGCTTTTAGATCTCTGAACTAGTAAATATGCATACATATTTTTAAGGGAGAGGGGAAATGCTGCCTGTTTGTGGCTCTCTGGCTGCTGTAAGTGTGTGCGTGTGTTTGCCACCAGGTTTCAATACATGGGTTCATAGAAACGAACGTGTGTATGTGAATAATGTACTGTTAAATTTCTGGCAGAAAAGACTATTACTGAAGGTATTGGCATGGTGGTCGTCTAAAATCTAAACAAGAGTTTCTGAAGTCTGAATTTTTGAAAAGGCTGAAAGATGGTGTCATATTTTGGTATGTGCTGTTGACACTCCACCTCTGATAATTGCTCAGAGTCTGTCTGGTGTAAATATGTACTGGATTTTGGTCAAGTATGAGTTAGAATTTTACTGCTGTTTCACAGGACAGCTGAAAAATCAAAGCTAAAATACATGCATGACAGAGCCAAAATAAGTGTGTGCATACACAACTGTTGGTAAAATCTAAATTGTTTTACATTAATGGTGTAAACACTGTGTATGATACCAGCTGGAGTCAGAATGTAACTGATGCTTAGAATGAAAAAATCCTCACATTGAACCTTGTTTTAAAATTTTAACTGCATTAAAAATGAATTGTGAAGTGTGAATTGCCAAGTAGAATTAGTACAATTATCAGTAGTACTGTCAAGTATGAAATTAATTCTATTTTAAAAATTCCTTGTTAATTTTACAAGAAGACCAAGAAAAGAGAAAACTTAAATTGGAAGGAATTTTTCTGTTTGTGAAGGGGAGGAGAAATCTATTTGTGTGCACTGTCACGTAAAATAAGTCATAAAAATGAATTCATACATAAAGACTGCTTTTTTTCTCATTTACTGTATGCAAGGCACCCCTTGGAAAGTCAAATATTAAGAAGATGAGGATTTTTTCTTCCAGTTGTTATCAATCTATTTTTAGTAATCTTAAAACTAGATTTTTAGGATTTGTTCCTTAGAATACACAAGAATGATGTATGTGGTATTTCAAAGCTAGGACAATGGTGTTGACTAGACTTGAAACAGCTTAACCTCATGTACTCAGTAGTCTTAACATCTTCCCAAATTATATTTGGCTTTCAAGGTGAATATCAGGTTTATGACCTTTAGTCTGTGATCCTATACACCTTCTCTTTCCTGCTTTATTACTCTTAGTATGGCTGTTTCTGCATGTGTGTGGGTTTTAATTTAATTATCTTTTTCAGAGTTATGGTATTTTGTTTTGCTCTCACCTGCATGGATTTTATCAAGTGTGTTTTAGAATCCCTGATTTCTTAAGCTCTCTTGGAATCAGGATCATCTCCTTCATATTCCTTGCAACTTCTGTGCGTTTCCCCCTCTCCAGTGCTCCCCTAGTTTGGTGTCATTTGCAGATTCTTAAGGGCCTGTGTTTGGTCACCAAAATTAATAAACTAAACAAAATCTGCTGCAGGTCAAGTTTTCTAGCTGGACCAACCTGAAATCCTTTCTGGTTTTGTTTATTTTCTTATACTGAGCCATTGCTTTGGTTTTCTGAAAGTGAATTTTCCAGTAGTTACCCTTATCTACACGAATTATTTTGGATTTATAGTCTCCAGGTTATGTTGAACAGTGTCAGAAGCATCACTTACATAAGCTGCTCCTGCTGCTTCATTAAGACATTTACCCAAGAGAGAACATTACATTGTTTTGTGGCTTCCTGACTATCATTTATCTTTCTCCCCTAACTTAAATCCCTCTTCTTTTCCCCCAGCAATATATCCAAATCTTTCTAAGCATCAGAATTACATTGTTTGTCTTGCTATTTAAGTAATTTCCCACTTCCCTACTATTGTTATTAGACATATACTCTGTTCCATATTGCTCTGGGATCCCTGTCTTTTACTGGTCCTCAAAGCAATCAGGAATACCTTAGAAATCATTTAGACTAGTTCTTTTATGTATCATAGTGTGCATTATTGTAAGTAGCTGGATTAAACTATGCATTGATTATTATAAGTCAAACATCAGTTTGGGTTTTTTGAAGGAGAATTTACTTTGAATGTTACTTTGCTAACTTTCTGGCCTCTTCCTTGTGGAACTCTAGAGTATTGGGGTCCCTTATTATCTAGACCAGGTTCTAAAATTGGCTGGCAGTGGTATGTGCCACCACAATTTTAGTCATCTCTGGCGGCTTTGACAGCCTGCGTAAGATCCAGAATCAATGTGTGGGCTGTCCAAGCCAGCATGCTATTGAAAAGCTGCCATTAACTAACTCATTCTTAATGACCTGGAGAGCGGTGTTGGTATTTCTCAGAATTAAAAGATAATGCTTGTCCTTTGTTGTATTGTGAGTGTGATTTGTAGCCCACCGCCCCCAGAGACACCTTGCAGAGCTCTGCTGGGCTGGTATTTCACTCAGGAAGACTTGGAGGGAGTAACTAATTCTCTGTTGGTATTGCTAACCACCTACTTGTGTGTATGGTGTTTTTCTGCAGTTCCTATCTGGGCAAGACTAGGACTGACTTAAAGGTCTTCTTGCCTTAGTCAGAACAGTATAAAAGAGCACAGAGAAGGAGGTTCTTGGCTTGCAGAACTATAAAGCACTGTACAAACGAATGGCTTTTATGACTATTTTTGTTGAGCTATATCTGTCATTTGAGCAGACTTGCTGTAGCTTCAGGAACAAAGAGTGTTGCTAGGTATCTTACAAATGTACTCTCTAACATAGACCTTGGGACTGCCTTGCTCATAGGTTCCAGCCCTGTTGCTGGCTGGAATCACTTAGTGGAGGACTGTGCTTGAAAATGTCTGTTCAAATAACCATAACGCAGCTCCATGTGCTGAGAGCTGAAGCCATGGAGACCAGAGGTGATGCAGAAATTTCTAGTGACTTTTTCTAAATGGTTGCTGTTTGATGAATTTCTCAGTGAATTACTGAACCAGCATTGAACATCCTTTGCTGGTGCTGCCAATTACACAGCTCCAACAGAACACTCAAAAACCCAGCTCCAAAGTATGATACTCTATCTCTTCCTTTATTTAGTTCTATGAAATAGACTATACTGGTAAATTCAAGACGTTAAGGAGTAATGGAAGACAAACAGATGCAAATTCAGTCTGGTTTAGTGTTTCTTTTCCATGTAGGTTTTCTGATAACTTCTGCTTGACACATGGGCTTCTGTTTAATCTGTCATGTCTGGGAAGGCATTTTAAGTGAAAAACAAGTAGAAAATAATTCCAAATGGCTGGAGGACTGAAAATGTAGTTCTGCATCAGAGTTTTACATTAGTTTGCCTGTTTAAATTGGAAAGAAAGTTGAAGGATATATGCTGAAAATAACAATCGCAGGACCTAAATGAACAGAATTGTGCTACTGATCTTAGGAAAAAGTTGCACTTTTAAGTGAAGTTTGGTTTTTCTTTTCCATTTATGTTTTTCCTCCATTGTTAATAGAATTAATCTCACTTATGAACAGCTCTTGAGATAATTAACTGTGCTACTCAAATTGTAGTTGTAGTTGTTCTGTTTCCTTGAAAGTCCCAAGCAGATTTAAAAATAAAAAACAAAACCCAAAGCCACTGGAGGGTAAAGTAGGCAGCTTACACAATAGAGGTTGCAAATGGGGAAAAAAAATAAATCTTGAGCTTGGCCTACATGTTAATTCACTGAATTCTTTTGAATTGATGTCATTTTGGAAGGGGTGGTCCTGGCTTTCCCCATCTACTGATTTGATGGTTGTTTCAGGGTCTTTCACCCGGGAATAGTGGAACAGGATGTGTGCATGAAGTCTGAACTGCAGTGCATAGCACGTGTGCTTGTATTGCCTTGTTAGAGATAGAAGGCATCTCTTAGATGTCTTTCTTCCTTCAGATAATCAAATATTTCATGGTGGCTTTTGTTGCAGTACAGGTTCTGACGCATTTGGAAAAACTGTCCTACAGTTTAGCTTTTGAAGCTCTTGGGATTTGGTTGAGACATTTTACTACCTAAAATTTATCCTTTTCTAAGTGACTCTGCCTCTTTAATGGGGGTAGCATATTTTGCATTGGCTGCCTACAGCCACGTGCCCTGCTGAACCAAAGGCAGAATTGCTTATCAGTCAGTCCTTAATTTTCTGAGGTTTGTAGCTTAGTGTTGCAAGTCAAGTCTGCACAGGGTGATGGTTTGTCTTAATTGCCATTCTGGAAATGTTAGTCTCAAAATCTTGACTCATCAGTCAGCTTTGGGATTTGCAGTGCAGGAAAAATACCCGGTATTTTATTTAGCTTACTCTGCAGTTTAGATGAATAGCTCTAGCAGTCCCATCACCTGGAAGTTAGAGAGAGGCTGTTGTACTGTGAAGGAGCTGTCCCAATTCAAGCTTTTGTTGTCAAAGACTTTTAGCTTGGGCAGGTTTTATGCACTCATTTTAGGTTTACTGTTCTGGTAGCTAAGTTTGCTGAAGGATCTTCTTTTTGCCTCGCTCACAGTTTATAACCCTGGTGAGACTTTGCAGGGTGTGATGAGGCACCTGAGCTTCCCCCAGCGCCTGAGCGCGTGTTCCCTCATGGCTTCCCTCTGCAGGATCAGCCTCCGTGCGCCGTGGTTCTCCAAAATGGGAGCGCAGGGACAATCTGTTCAGTACTCACAGTACCGCCTGTGCTGGCATCCAGTGCAGAGCGGAGGGAGGAAGCGGCTGTGATTCAAATACCAGCGGGCTGAGGAACGGAAAGGAAGGAGAAGATGCTAGGCTGGGAGACAGAGGGCAGGCTCTCAGAGGAGAGGAACAAAGAGTGTAAAAGCCAGAGACTGTTCAAGAGAAAAAGGGGCTACTCAGGGAGCAGGACAAGGAGGGGTGAGGGGAGCTGATATATAAGCAGCAATGAGTAACAAAGGGAGGTTCTGAGGATAGAAAAAATGTAAATAGTTACTTGTTTGGGTTTAAAAAGTTCTGGACTGGACCATTCTTCTAGAAAAGTACTGCAGTTTGATACTGCTGAGATTTTGTGGCAGGTGCTCTCAATGAAAGGTTCTTTTTTTCAAGAATGTCATTCTCCAACTCATTGGCTATCTCGGTCTTGAATTAGTTAACTCTGAGCAAGAGTATTTTATCTGTATATTTTGTTTAATCTTGTTTCTGTTTTACTAGCTGCTGCTTCTTTGAAGAGAGATTACCTGTGTCCTTCAAATGCCTGTGGTATTTTCAAGAGGAACCATTTTTCTGTAAGTGGTCTTTTCTATGAACATAAAATTCAAAACATGAATTAGTGGAATGCATTAATAGCAATGTGGGTGTGCAGAGAAGTCTGAAATGTTTAAAAACTGGATGTTTTTTGTACGTAGTATGGTTTTCATGATTCATAATTGAGAATAATGATCAATGCTCAGAGGAAGCTGCTTTTTTTTGGCTTTGGTCATTTGAAATGAATAGTATACTTCTATTATAAGCTTAGACAGTGATGATAAAAGCAGTACTTGTCTCTGTCAACATTTGTGAAAAACAAGTCTCTGGAGATTTCGGAATGTTTTATTTAATGATGAGAATAGTAAATCTGTCCTGTGTAGTGTCTGGATGAGCTGTCTTATATGAAAACATTATTAATTGATTTTTATACTTTACAGCTGTGTTTTGGGAATAAGTACTGGAATGAAAGCCAAAAGCTCCACTCTGGATTTTAAGAACCATACTGGAAAAGAGTTAAGGGATTGATTTAGTTTTCTGGTTTAGAAATTTTGAGGAGGAGGAAAGAGGAGCGGCTTCCGCTGCTTATTAACTTTTTTTGCCAGCAGTCTCGAACTAGTTAGATCGTCACAGGAGTACAGCTATCCATTTCTGTGCAAATATTTAGGTTTATGAAGATAGGCATCCAGTGAGGCCTTTATTTTCACTTAAATCCCTTATTAACATTAAATTGTGGAAGTAGGGATTTACTGAGATTGCTGAACTGTAGACTTGCTTCTTCAGACATGTATATTGTGAAGGCCGGTTGTCAGCTTTTCTAGAAATATTGAGTTTTACATTCTGGACACATCCTGTACATTAATCAGTTCTTTAAACATTGTGTTTTGTCTTTATTCTGAAACTCATAGTGTAATATCAGATGGTACCGTATGGATAAAGAACTATGTGTGTTTGTGACAAAGCTTGCTTCAGCTTCAGTAAGAGAAATTGTGAGAGTTTTCTCCCCAATTTAGAAACACATTTTCAGGGAAATAAACAACTTCACAAATAGCTATGCAATAGGAATTTATGGAGTAAGTTGACCCTTATATGTATTTTTCTCTCACAAGGGGACATTCCTTTGAAGGTTCTAATGCAGGCTAATTTCAGTTTAGTTGAGCCATGAGTTTTCTGTATGCTTGTTTTATATTTGCTTTTTCTCCTCCTACTTGGAAGGCATACACACAGGCTTAAAATCTTTAGGATATAGTAAAGTTTGTTCTACTGGTTTGGAAGCTGAGTTACTTGTAATGTGAGGAGATGACTGTAGGCCAGAAATAGAGAAGATGGGAATGGAGATGGGAGGGTTCAGTCTCCCCGTTCCTGGCAGTGGCCAGCTGCCAACTGGGCTGAATCTGTAATGTTAGTCTGCAGCTCTGGACTCAGTGTGGGCCCCCAGCACAAACTCTGTGGCCTCAGAGATGTCAATATCTGTGTTGTCCCCAACACAGATTGGATAGATCAATGGGGAGGCATTTAGATGGCTTGAGAGTATAGACACATACACAATGCTGTTTTGCAGTGCAGAAACATATGGAAGTCCAGGAGAGCACAGCTGTTTATTCTCCTGCTGTGAAATAATGCTCAGAAATCCTGTGGTGCAACACATTTTAGGGGACTATTTAGATGAAGTATTGAATTCTCTGGATTCGAGGCTGTTAAAAGTGAGAGCTGTGTCTAGTACCATGATTATTTCCTCTTGCATGCATGTTTTGTGATGTACGTCTCTCCTGTTTCCCCAAGAGCTACGTGCTCAGGAGGAGCCTTCCTGATAGTAGGACCCCTCTGTGGTCTCTTGAAAATACTAGTGTTTATCTGAAAAAACAGCAGTTCCTTTGTGAGGGGATGGGCCTGCTGAGGACATGCAGCATGCACTGGAGAAGGGCTTTTCCTTCTTCACCTTTTCAGGTTATAGCTTTCTTCTTTCTGAAAGACAGAAAAGTGACGCTGAGACAAGGGGAACAGGAGACAAGAAGGGCCAAAGTTTGGAAGGAGGGAGTTTCAGAGCTGCTTCAGCTGGCATTACAGGAATTGGGGTGGGGGAGAAAAAAGGGGCGCAGAGGGCTGTTGGCCTGTTAAACTGGGAGGCGTTACGGGTCTGGGGGTCACAAGTCAGTAACAACCGCTTCCACTGTGGCTGTGACAGGGAAGACAGGTCTGAATGTGAAGTTGTTGGGAACTGCAGTGGTCATGGGTTGATGCTGTGCTGCTTCTTATTTGTATTGAAATATCTGTGGTTGTGTACTGGTTTTGTTCCTACCTTTCAGTAATGACTTCTACCCAATTGTGTTTTTGTACATGTGCTCGTCTTTGGAAAGAATTGTGTGAATGAGTTGCTCTTTTGATGAATGGTGGGTATTCCTTCCACTAAGTTTCATGTAGAAAGGGTGAAGAAATGTTTGTCTTGTACTAAAAACAGGGCCTAGTCTGCTAAGAGGAAGGATTTCCATCTACTATAATGCAACTATATAAAAAAAGAAATGGAACAGTTTGTGCAGCACCTGTAGTTAAAAACTGCATCTAGGTGGCCCAGACAATAATTAAGGAATAGGACTCGCCTTCCTAAAAATCAGAATCATTTGCAGACTACTCGAAACTGGAAAAAAAAGGATTATCGGTACTAACAGTCCTTTGAGAGGGAACTGTCCTGTGGTTATGAAAGCAGGTGTAAGAATTTCGTAGTCATAGCTGTGGTACCATAAAAAGGCCAGTTATAACCTTTATTGCTTTCTGTATAATTCAAATTTTAAAATTCCCATAAGGCTTTTTTGGTATATAGAATGAATGACAAATACAGATTGCACAAACCTGCAATGGTGAAACCTACAAATAATAGAAGCCCCCAACACAAATCCTTTGACCTTTTGTCCCATCTGAAAAAAACTAACCCACTCGTGCCATGAGTGACAGAAAAGTTGGAGCTTTAATTATTGGCTTAATTGCTCGTATTTTTATTCACTTCACAGTATTTCAAGTGATATGGTTTTCAGATGTACAACTATAGGGAATAATATATGTGAAGGATTTTGAACTAGGAGATGATTTTATAAAAGATTTTTTTTAAAGTGCATTCAACAAAAACTGAGAGCTTCTTTTTTCTTCCACCTCCTTTATGTAAACATCTGTACTTACTTGTACCAAAGCTATTTTGTTTTCCCAGTTATAATTCTTACCTGTGGTTTCATCTAATTATCCAATGTTACAGTTCGTTTTTTAAAAAAAAGATGTAGGAATTTGAAGGCTTTTGTAACAAGTTATATATAAATATCCATCTGAAACAACAGCCAGTAAAAACTGCGATGGTAAAGTTTATTTTGATAAGATTTTTTTCCCAGTCAGCCTGCTACAACGTTTTGAAACTTTTCAGAAACTATGGAGTGGATCTGCTTTGCCTGTCATTAAACTTTCAGTACTTACAGCTGTGTTTAATACTTGCAGAGGTTGAATATGGTAGGTTTATATCAAACACTCAAAGCAGGGGTCAGTAAGAACATTTGCACCTCATGTGCCTCCTTGATGCTTAGCAGCAGCATTTTAAATTGTTACAGAAAATGAAAGCAACTTCATCATGGCATTACGACAGTCAGGTTTGCAGTGATTCTGAGTAGATATAACCAAATATTCCAGTTGTATGGATATTTTCATATATTATCACTTTAAAATAATTTCTTCTCTTATTTATGAAGGACTACTGGCTGTCAGTGTCTTTCAGGTGCCTGTCAACATATCACCATAGCTCTTTTCATGTGTACACATTAAAAATTACCATATCCATAGGGAAAATATTTTAATTGGAGATCTTCTTTTAAATTTTTTATGAGTAAAAACGTAGCCATAAAAGGCTTCATCCTTTAAAATTGCAAATGCGATAAGATGTAGGCTAAATCAGAAATGTGGACTTAATTCACCTGAGCAATATTTCTATTTAACTGTGATATAAAACATATATAAAATTTACCCTTTGAGACTAGTGCAAATTTGAGACACAGTAAGAATTTTCAAATGCAAGTTGACACAACTTGTGTCAGCATAGCAGTGTGTTTTAACTGAGAATGCATTTGGTCTGTGTGAGAGGAGAACCTCAGAAAGCCTTAAAAACAACAGAAATGACAGGACACAATCTCATTAACATACAGTGACCTGTATACTAAATGGAAGAATTATAAATGAGGGTGATGTTGCTTTTTATTAGTTTGTTATTGCCTTATGGATTTTTGTTTTAATTTTAATAGTCTTAAGCATTGCCTGAAAGAACATGCTGCATGCTCCTTGTTTTTCTCCCTTTTGCAGATGTTTATTTTCCTTGATTACATGTAGAGGGCTTCCTTGTGTCCTGGGTAAATTAAGAACAGTGTCAGTCTGAAAACTTTTTATGGGGGGAGAATGTAGTCTGCTATGAGAAAGATGCTTGGGTTCAACGGGGAGACTGAAATGGCTGCAGGTCTTTTTATTTTCTTATAACTGCACTGAACTCTAGAAATCTGCAATCACAGCTTTTACTTTTTCACAATAAATCCCTTTGTATGAATTCCAGTAAAATTCTCTGTTTTGGATGCTTTGTTTACTTTTGTTTTTAAGCTCACTTGTAATTCTTTTCATAATTTCAGAAATGTGGTGTTATCAGGCCTGTTTTTCTAATATTAGCCAATAATTCAATACTTTAATGCAAGTATATTTAGATTAATACAGAGATCTGTAGGCAACCAGTTGGTCTGAACCACGTATTTTCTTCAGCTTGCATAGGTGCAGAGTTGTGTGTCCATGCTGTGAAATGTCAAGTCATAAATTGACTGTAGAAAATACTTAAGAATGTCTAGTGTCTTTTTTCCTACAGTTTAGAAAATGAGATCAGTCCTGAAGTAAAAATATTCCTGGTAAATAACCAAATGAATTGAAAAGTCGCTTAACCTTATGTAAGAGTATTCATGTGCAGAGATGACAGTGGTTTAACTAAGTCACTACAGCGTGATTTCATATATTCAACTGCTGTCATTTGTGTGTATTGAACTCACTTTCCCCCAAGGTACTTGGAGATAATCTTTCGATTTGTTTTTTCTATGTCAGTTTTTCTATGTTTAAGAGTATCTTTGAGTATTTTTCAATTAATGAAATTCAGTAATGGATTCAAGCCAAATGTTATTATCTTTGTTCTGTTCCTCCCTCCGCATGTGCACCCTGTCACACGTGCACAAAGGAGATGCTGAGCCTCATACAGTGGAATGGATTTTTGTTATATTTGGGGTGTTTTAACTTACATGTGCAGCAGTAAAGTTATTCTTCAGTGGTAAATGATTCTGTGAATTGTGCTTTTTAACTGGCACCCTGATGGGTTACCACCCTGAATGCAGAATCTGTAGCTTTCCTAAGTGTGTCAGGTAACCAAATGATGGGGAGGTTGACTTAAATCAGTCACATCTAGTAGTTTTTCATGAGTTGAGAGTACACTTTAGAGTGACAGCCATACAAAAGTTAAGCATTTCTCAGCTTACTAGTGGTGTTAGGTTTTAAAATATTAGGAGAATAATGGTTGACAGAGTAAATGACTGGTACATTGGACTGAAAAGGAAAAGGGCAGTGGGGGAGGAAAATAACTTTCAGTATTGCATTTTCAGGCTCTATTAATATACAGTCTAAAAAACATGTATCTATAAATCATTTCCAAGATTGTGGTGAAAATTACTTTTTTTTTAAAAAAAGGCAGAGAAATGGGACTAAACACTGTGAATGGCTTTGAGCCCACCTTCCCCTCTCAAGTGCTGAAATTTTTATAAACTAACGAGTGCAAAAAGTTGTGAGCAGTTTTTCTGTGATGCAGGTTAATGATGTTCATGTTTCCAGAGGGAAGAGATGATGGGTATGAGAGGAGCCTTCCTTTCTCCATCTTGGAAATCTGCAACATAGGAATGTATTTGAGACTTAAGCTTTCCTTTTTAGGAATTTTCTGGCAGTTTTTTCATTAAATTCTCCTCGTACAAGAAATCAGCACCTCTGTCTTGTTAATTTAGAGGAAGTTAAGATTCATATAAAATGCTCAGAGTACTTCACTTTCCTTGGTAATGGTCTAGAACTGGATGAGCTGTAGAGGAGGTGCTATTCTGGCATGGATTGGGAGGAGGCCTCTTGTTTTGACTAGTCGCTGTTACCAAACTAATCCTGCTTTCGAGTTAGGCCGAGGAACATCTTTCTTGTCTTCACAGAGAATGCCCTAGTAACCAGCTTCTTGTTCCTTTGGTCTCCGAGAGGTGACTCAATGTAAGAATGTGTATTAGCTTGTTCCCTGTCCCTGTTTCTAAGTGGAAAGGGAAATTTTCATTTATGTTGGTTCAATAATAGTATTTCCTGGCAGTGTAATGAGCTTGATAATGCACATTTTGAGAATGCGGGCTCATCAGAAGTTCTGGTGACTCATGAATATAAAACTTTCCATCCGGTTAAATTTTTTTCCAACAGAGTATTAAAAAAATACCTGTACAGGCATATACTACTGGCATTTCCCTTTTTACCACTTAAGCTGGAAAGATTTCTTGTAGAAGGAGCGATGTTACTCGCTTAAGGTACTGTACTTTCTTTCATATGTTACTCCTGCCTTATTGGTCAGTATCAGTCTCACTCACATCCTCTTCTTGTGCAGATTAATTATTTCAGGCTGTCCTCTCCATCTGTTACCAGATTGAGGAATGCAGATTTCCACAGTTCACCTTCGTGTTTTTAACCCTCACTTAAAACATACAGGCTAAAACATATAGGCCAAAAAACCCCTAACCCTTCTTAGGCTTTTTATTTCCTTTGTCTGTGTTGTTTTCTTTGTTTATTTTCCTGGTGTGTGCAATGGTCGTTTTAGAAAGTCGTACTGAAAATGACCTCTAACTTTTATGTGAACGTGCTGACTTCTTTCACTTCCACAAATTTCACTGTACAGCTGGAATAGCTGTGCTTCACTAGTTTAACATGAAAAAGGACTCATTTATTACCTTGATAATCTCTGCGTTTCTGGAGTTAAGTCATATTTGCACCTGGTGGAGTTTGTGGAAGCCAGTTTTTCTCAGTACAGGGACCATGAAAAATGCATTGTATGAAATCTTCAAAAATACTTTTTTCAGTAAGTGTCATATACCAGATGGCTTTGAGACCTATTTAGCTATCTGTTTTTATTAATCCTGCTTTGCTGCTTCAGACCTCAAAACTTAATTTCCCCACCTGCTGATAAATATAGGGTCATAGGAATTGCCATATTGGGTCAGACCATCTGTTCTTTAATTAGGAGTAGTAACAGATGCTTGGGATGATGATGCAAAAAAAAAATAAAAAATCTACAATAGGCATTTCTGACAATAATATACTCTGGGGTGTATCTCTGGGATCTTGTTAGTTTGACTTGTGTCAAAAGACTCAAAGACTTTGGTATCTATTCTAGCTCTTTGTTATTCAAATATTTTTTGTTACAATGCCATTTTATCTTCTGTTCTTCCCTTTAATGCTGCTAAACTTTTGGCTTGCAGTCCCATATCCTTTAGCATGTTCCCTAGGTAGAGGTATGAAGAAGTCGCCCTTTTTGTTGATGGTAAACTTGTCAGCTTTCCTTTGGCTGAACATCATCTCTTGTTCCTACGGTATTCTGGGGAGGAGATCCTTCTCTGCTTTTTGTGTGCTCTTTTCTATCTTGGCGGGGCAGGGGAAATCTTAGTCTTCCTCATTTGCCCCTTCATAGTGATATTTCCATGCTGCTTGTTATTCTTGGGATGTCTCTGTATGGCTTTCAACGAAATGGCAGTAACTGGATGATTCCAATTTCTCACCTTATTTCAACTGAGAAAACACTGTTGGTTCTGGGGAGAGAGAACTTTTATGCCTTTGAAAATGTATACTTCTTAGGAAACACCTTCAGAATTTTAGCTTTTAATTGAGTTGTAACGGTGAAGATGGCTTTGCAAGGGGAATGTTGGCTAAACCTGAAACATTACTGCAGGCAATTACATGGCGGGGGCAGAGCCCCTTTTGGGGGGTTAAGACAATGTCTGTGCCTCCCTGGGTAGTCCTACATCCAAAATGAGAAGCAGCACTTTTCTTTTTCTTGAACTGAGGTGGTCAAATGTTGGGTTTTGGTAGTAGCAGCAGCCTTCTTATCTAAACAGCAATCCCCAAGCCAGGGATTGTGGCAGCTACAGTGGGGCATGGAACACAATAGAAATTCATAGTTGTTTTTTGGTATCTTGTGCTGATCAAGAGCACTTGCTATAGAAACCAGGTGAGGTTGATCAAGATTATAAATACCTCTGCAAAAGGGGCTTTAGTTCACTTCATTCTTACCAGTTTTGCAGGGGGAGGCTTACTTCTTAGTGGAGTATTTCTTGGGTATTGCCAGCCTCCTTAAATTGCTTACAGTATTCTGCATAGATGCTTAGAAAACTCATTAAACCTCAAGGTGAGTGCAAGTTAGCAGTGAAGAAGTGGACAGGATTTGAGTGAGTGGCTGAAAAGGCAAGTAGGAAATTTAATGGCAGGGGGAGAGAGAGCTTCTTGTTAGATACATTAGTAAAGAGAAATGAAGAGTTGAACCCTATCCTAACTAGAAAGGGAATGCAATTGTTTTTCTAACCTGCTTCTAAGCATTAGAGCCAGCCGTCTTTGTTGTGCTGTGTTCAGGTTTCCAAGGAGATGTGAGATATTTTTATGAAACTGAGAAATTGAGAAATCATGGGAAGCGGAATTTTAAATGCATGTCAAACCTGAAAATACAGTGTCAGGAAGGACCTGTGTAATGTACAATATTTTAAGGATACAACTGAAATGCCATATGACTGAAATTGTCTTTTTCACCAATGGTGATGACTTTAGTGTTTAGCCGAGAGCTATTTTAGGATGATAAACAACATTCCTTTCATTTTTAACTGCTTGGAGGGAAGACCAAGTGCCTTGTAATAGATACCATTTATTCCAAAGTCTGCAAGAATTCTTTATTCAGGATCAGAAACCCTAAAATGTTAGTGAGAATTTATTTGTTTAAAGAATGTGCATCTCTAATTCTTGGGCAAGTTATTTGGGTCGAGAGTGTTCAGTTAATAGATTTTGCATGTTGAGCAACTCGGGAATGTTCTGTGCCTAGAATGCTAAGAGCTCAAGTCAGCTTTGTGAGGAAATTAGGGATCTTCGGTTGACAACAGCATGTGTGTTGTATGATTGTTTCGCATGTAAAAGGTACCCAGATGCAGACTTATGCTTAGGAGTTCTCGGTAGTTGCAGGGAGTCCCTTGAAGCTGCTGGATGAGTGGGCTAGTTTTGCTAATTGTGAAGACATGCCTGTGTTTTGTGAAAGACCTCATGAATTAGTAATCAAGAGGTGGACTTCTGTATTGGCGGTGGCATCACAGTGTTTGTTACAAAATGTTTTAAGGCAGCATTGTTAAAATTAGATAAATGGGATTGCAGCAGATTTAGAAACCAAAGGGGAGACTGATTGATTATCGTTTGTGCTTTACTGCAAATTATCTACTTGCTGCTGTATGGCCTACTGGAACTTAAGATTTATTCCACTCATACATTGCTGTAGATTTGTTGTGGTTCTGGCTGATTTTCTATTTCTTCTGTTTATTTTAATCCTTTTGTGATGTCACTTTTATGCCCATGCTGTCACTAAATGTGCTGATCTCTATTGTTGTGGTCACAGCAATACTATTTGTGCACCTTTGGTAGGGCTGGCAGGTTGAATGGGGCAGGTAGGGCATGTAACAGGAAATCATGAGGAATTTCACTGTGAATCTCTGAAAATTCGGGAGAAGGATAAGCAGAAACTAAAAATACTACTGTGTGGATTAGCATCTGAGGTGGAAGCCTTGCGGGGGGCTGTAGTTCAGGCTCTAGGTAATATTGGGGGAAGAATAGATTTCATGAACATAGGTAAAAAACCTTGGCTCCAGCTTTGGGATAACTAATGGTAAATCAACCAACAATGAATTATATGTCTATTGGAAATCAGTCTTCCTCAGACCTACTTGTTTAGGGAAGCCAGCAACGTATAGCATTGTTAGATCCCCAGCTGTGGTAGTCCTTGTTCTTTATTCCATAGGTCAATGAGGGTTTTCTTTACAAGCAGGCAATATTTGGACTTTTAAAGATATATGGAACACCTAATTTAGTTTAAAAAAACCCAATAAAGTATGAATTTTTTAGAATTTCACTAGAAAAAAACAAAAAAAAACAAACCCAAAATGCAAAGCACTGTCTTAAACTTTTTGGTAGAAGAGTCCTCCCTTTTTATATGTTTAAAACCTCCTTTCTAAAAGGCTTTTAGTTTTAATATCTCTTTATGATGGTTTCATGCTGATTTTTACTTTGAAGACACTAGGTTTTGTTTTATTTTGAGTATTCTACGAAGGAGTCACCTACATTTGCTTAGTAACATGTCAAACCTTAATGTCATCCTGATACCAATGAAGATATTTGAACATTGATGTAAACAAGCGAGCTGAAAACTTTATTTGTGTTAATGAAAATATTTGTAATAAATTTGAAAATACTGTTGTTCTTGAGAAGTCACAGAACACAATGAATTGCAGAAGTTTTGAAGAGTATGAAACTGTTAAGAGATTTTTATTGATGCAGAAGACCAGATGTCTTTACAAGCTATCACCAGCTGTGGTTTTCAGTTAAACATGCTGATTTCTTCAAGTCGGAGGCCTCTGAAACTGCTCTGGTGATTTGAGTTTTGTCTTTACTTGAATAACCTGTGCTTGAGATCAAGATAACAGAAAAAAGCTTGAATAACTTCAAAAATGGACTGAAAATGCAAAAGTTTTGGGTATAGTAACAAACATTACTGAAGGTTACATTACCTGGTGTTTAGGAGCAATTAAGTTGTTTCTCATGAATGTAATGGCTTCAGACTTAGAGGCTAGGTTTAGATTATGTATTAGGAGGAGATTCTGTACTGTGAGGGTAGTGAGGTGCTGGGACAGGTTGCCCAGAGGTGGGTGTTCCATTGTGGGAGGTGTTCAAGGCCAGGTTGGATGGGGCTTTGAGCAAACTGATCTTGTGGAAGGTGTCTCTGCCCATGACAGTGGAGTTGGACTAGGCCATCTTTAAGGTTCCTTCCAACTCAGACCGTTCAATGACTTTGGCTGTGTGAGGGGTAAATTATATAGGGGTCAACTGCTGAGAAGAATATAGGGTTTTTTTCTGTTGGCATCTGAGTTCAGAGAGTGCTTCAGTGAGCACTTAAAGTTATGCAGACATACTTTCCCAACTTTACTGTAGAGAGCAAAGTGAAATTTTTTTTTTTGAGTGAAACCTCAAAACTAAGAGGAATTTCAAAATGAAAATAAAATTATCATCTGTCAGGAGAGATTCATTAGCTGCTATTCAGTACTGAAAACCAAGCAAAATGCTTGTGGCCAGCTAAATCAATATGATTGCATTACATTTTTATATTTTTTTCCTTGCATGCGTAAGGAAACGCATCTAAATAATTTTGATTTAGGCATGATTGCAGTTGGTTAATGTCCACTTGTATTCAAAACTTTCTTGAAAGAAAATTATGCTTTTCTGAGAATCAGTTTTATTTTAAGGAATGATAAACACAATTTTTTACATAGATGACATGAGTTCTGTCTCTTTAGTTCTCTCGCACAAAACTGATGCCAGGTTTCATTAAAGGCATGGTTTGCTGCTGTGAACGTTTAACTTGTTAAGCCTTGTGCAGACAGCCCTTCCTACATGTAGTTCTTTAATAATTTTATCCTTGAGGATACTGCATAGGGAATCTAAAATTGCACGCATCTTTCCTAAGGGAAGGTCTTAATTGCAGTGTGTATTTTATTGTAAAATCAGAAGAAGTAGTGTTTATGGTAGGTTTAGTAATCAAAATAGTAGAGTTCTAGCTACAGCAAAATGCTGTGGTCCTCTCAAAGGGTGTGTGTCAAGCAAATCTTCTGACGTTTTTTCTCTGATGTGAGAGAGATCTGTGCTCTTGCCTGCACGTAAGTGTCACATGGCTGAATGAAATTTGGTACTCTGAATAATGGTCGCTACTTGCATAGTACCACATCAGCAGCCCCAAAACGGGCCAGTACCTTCTGAGGTGCTGTCTCCTGTCTTTGTGTGTTTGCAGGCAGACTCACCTGCCCTCTGGTGTCAGAGCTGCATGCAGGGAATTCAGCAGCATTCCCAAGTAAGTGTTTAATCTCTGAAGTTAGGAAGGTGGTTATGCACTCCACCACAAAATGGGGTAGAAAGGTCGTCTCCCTGTAAGTGGTATGTTTTAACATCCACAGTAGCTGTGACAGTATAGGCCTAATGCTTTTCCCTTATGTCTTTTGTAAAAAACTGTGTACATGTCCTGTTTTCATCTGAGAGCGGAGGGAAGGCAGCATGGTGTTCACCTAATTATGTTTTATACTTTACATGGGGACTTTGTTTCCCATCCAGGAGCATTTCAGAGTCATGCTGTGGCTGATGACTTCTCACCTCCAGCACTTTCGTCTTCTCTGAAATGCTGCCAGTGGATACAGATTCATAGAATTGTTCCAGTCGGAAAAGACTGCTAAGATAATTTGGTCCAACTCTTAACCTAATACTGCCAAGTCCATCAGTAAATCCATCCCCCAATGCCTCATCTACACATCTTTTAAATACCTCCATGGATGGTGACTCCACCACTTCCCTGGGCAGCCTGTTCCAATGCTTGTCAACCCTATTGGGGAAGAAACTTTTCCTAATATCCAGTCTAAGCAACTGGTACAACTTGAAGCCACTTCCTCTTGTCCTGTTGCTTGTTACTGTGCAAAAGGGACCAGCCCCCACTTTGCTACAGTCTCCTTTGAGGTAGTTTTAGGTATTCAAGGAAATGCAGTGGAGTCAATGCTATAAAAAATGCTGGTGAAACAGTATTGTTAGGTAATAGGACACAATCTCCTCATGGTCTTGAATTTGGCCCTGACTTTGGAACATCTTCTTTTTTTCCTTGATGCTTCTGTTACTGTGCAGTGAAGAAACCATTTTTATGGTACTCCATGTATAAAGTTACCTGTGCTGTTTGCATTATTCAGTTTGTAAAATGAGTGGATGTCTTTGCTGCTAATTAAACATCATCCTCCCTGGAACCAATTATCCATAAGTAGAAACAGCAGACGCATGATACTGTGTTGCATCCTTGGGAGGATGAAGCATTTCCCTATCCAATGCTTCTGCCTTAGCTAACAAGTAATATTCATTTTATCAGTTGCATTTACATGTGAGAGCTCTAAGCAGAAACCTCAGGGCATAGTAGTGCTTAATGTATAATAAATACTATTTGCTTTTTTTAATGGCTAAATGAAAATGTATTTTAAGCTTTTATGAAGAATCTTTGTAAACATTTTATGATACTTTAAAACTAATGTTTAATGTGTTTTTTAAGAGGTCTGGCTAAGAAAATTTTCTTAGTGATGTTGTCAGTCATCTAAAGGGGGAAAAATGACTGCAGCTGAAAGCTGTTTTCCAATTTCTTAATGGAATGGTTCTAAGAAGGAAACAAGAGTATTCTAGTAGTACAGACCTTTGGCAGTTTGCAGAATTTAGTTAATCAGTGATGCCAAATCCAGAAGGTGACTATATGCAGGTCAAGACTGAGGCATATTGATGGGTCTCAAAACCTTCTAGTATCTGTGCACTGGTTCCAGGAGTCTGTTTCCCATTAAGTTAATCAGATGATTGCAACTTTTTACAGCTGTTTAACCTGCAAAGAGCTATTTTAACTGCATTATGATATACAAGAGGCATGTCACATGTTGCTCTCATTAGTTCTCATCTTTACAACAAAATTAAGCAACTATTTGTTTCTTACTTGAATCTTCAAAATAAATATTTTAATAAAGTGTGGAATAAAGCTATCCCTTGGCTATTTAGCATTCGCCCATATCTTTTTTTCCATCAGACCTTCATTTGATATGGTGTCTCTCAGCTGCTAATATGAATAGACAGTGGAGAAAATATATTCCTTGATCTGTGTCTGTTCCTTTCTTTACCTGTAAAGAAGTGTTAAGATCTATATCTGTGTTTCATGAAATTTTTAAAAAAATGAAGGAGACAGTTCTTTCTCTGTGGGGAAATGGCATTTTCATTTTCTGCTTTTTTAACTCAGTGGTATGCTGCTATTATGGTTACTCACTGTTAGCCCTGCAGCTTGCACTGGTGAAAGTGTGTTTGCAGAACTTTTCAGTGCAGCTTAAAGAAGCTTCTGGAGAGCATGGTTCAGATTTGAGGTTTTTTAGTCCCCCCTGCTGAAGATACCACATGCCTCATGAGTGAGGGTTTTCAGCATTTGAAACAGTAGATTCTAGCAAACAAATTGCATTACTTCTGTAAAGTGAATAATCTCTCTAATGGATGGCACGTGTTATGGCACGGTGTTAAGGAAATCAATTCCACCAGATGCGCAGCTGTCTCCCAGCCTCCAGATGCTGCTTCCCTTATGCTTCACACCCAAATAGCTTGGAAAGTATTTATGGTAACAGGGAAGGTGGATTTTGGTGTATTTTAGGCATTTTGGACTAAAAAAAGGATTTGATGTTTTGTGGATTTTTTTTCTTTAGAAATTGTTTGATCTGAGTCCATTTTTAAACTTGACTGTAACATTAGACTACAACCAGTAGCAACGGTCAAAAAGATAGTTTTTTAAAATCTAATAATGAATTTCTCTGACACATAGGATAATCCTTTTATTAATATGGTTTCTCTGTATTCTGTACCCTACCAAAAAACCCTACAAAAGTTGTCATTGTCTTCAGAGTTTTGTATATGTGGTTTCCCTGTGGAGTTTGGAGCATTCAAGAAACTTCTCGGCAAAATAATTTTTTTTTTTGCTTTCATTTAAAACAATTAAAGCTTCTTATTGACATTGAAGTTCTCTTGTGAAATACCATTTGACTTTATTTACATCCAATGAGCTATTATTTTAATACAGTGATGTCTTTTAAAAAAAAAAAATTAGTGTCCTGATTCTCTGTTACTGACATTCTCATTGATGGTTGTGAGGAGTGGTGCAGTAAATACTTTAATTCCTGCAGACATGTGCTTTAGTAATAAATTAAATGATGGCTTTAATGATAATACTGCATAGGCAATTTTTTTTGCGAGGAAATTTAGTGCAGTAGTACTGGTGTGATAACTTGGTCTTTTCATGCAGTTATTATGCACAGTAAAATTCACAGCACAGTGGAAGAATGAAAAGTGACAGTTGCTTGTTCCAATTTAGATGGCATAAGAAAAAATTATGATCTATGCAAGAACTTTTAATTGATCTTTTAATGTGCAGGTATTATCCTGACATACTGCCAAAATGAAGGTGCATATGAATGAAATTACTAAGTTTTCTAGTTAATTGCATGGATTTATTTCTGAGACCTCCTTGAAAGAACACTTCTGTAGAAGGCTGAGTTTTAAAGATGCTTACCAGATTAGGGGGATTCTCTTTTTACTTGAATACTTGCAGTAATTTTACAGTCGGTTTATGTATGTATTTATTAGAGAGGTTCTTAAATTGGCTTTGTACATTAGATTTTATATATGGTAAAATCTGCTACCTTTTTCCCTTTTCATAATATATTATTCATTACTTTCTTTGGAGTCTTTGCCAATATGTACTGTACTGAAATTGTTGTAGAATGGTTGCTGTATGGTGATGTTTAAGGCCTTTCTCCTTGTGGAAATGTTCTTTTAGTCATCCAGTGAGTTATGTAGGATATCTTCCTGCATGTAGATAATTGATCTAACAGCTACAAGGATATACCTACATAGATATATCTGTGCCGAAATATAATTGTAGGTATTATGTCTCTGATAGTTATAACATAAATAGCTTTTTTCCGAAAGTTCTCAAATTGACATCTTCAGTTATTAGATTTGTCACCTGCCTAGTCTTTTCCCAGGAGTTGGAATAAATGTCAGTATCTGGTGTGCAGGAAAATGGGATGTGACAAGAATAATGTATAGAGAATATTTTTTTAACTGCTGTTACTGAGACATGTTCCTTTAATGAACAAGAGTTTATAAGCACGTCTGCTCAGACTGGAAGTTACAGTCACCTAAAATGAGGTTCCGTAGCAGAAGTTTTTGATGGTCTTCGTGATAGGTGGTGTTGGTATCCCAGCTTTTAATGCTGATGATGTATTCTTCAGAAGACCCTTCATGATGAGCTATCCATAAAATCTTAGCTTAAAGTATTGGTATATTTGGCAGTTCACAAAGCTAGATGGGCATGCCGACATTTCACACCTTAGACTTTCAACTGGAGGAGTCTTAGTTTTAAAGAGAGGAGTGTATTTGAAGTTTTGGTTGCTTCACAGTTAACTCCTGATTTCATGGTTTTGAGATGAAGATGCTGAAAATAACTGTAATGCATTTACCTCTATTTCTCTTCTGCCATACTAGTCACTCGCGGAACTTCGCAGTTCACCTGGACGTGTCTCAGTTTCCTATGGGCACTCTGTTTTCTGATGCATATGGACTGTTTTCGTGTAGCTCATGTTGCATGGAAAACTCTTGGAAGGCAGCTAGAGACAGGGTGAAGTATGTCACGTTGGCACGAAGCAATGCTGTATCTGCTAAATAAATACCCACCCAGCTCATTTATCATCTTCTGCTGTTTGATAGCTATGTCAGTTAGAACAGAGGAAGTATCCCTGGTTAAGTCTGCTGCTTTGGATACACTTCTGCCATGTTCTCTGTGTTACGGTGTCAATCTTGTGTGCCCTTTACCATGGCTTTCTGCATTTCTCTTTGAAACACTCTGCTTGTTTCTCTGCTTTTTGTGCTTTATCTCCTGCTGCTACTCAGGACTTTTGTACAGTGTAGAGTTACGTACCATGATATTTACTCACTGTTTGAATGGATTCAGCTGCCCACTTGGAGCAACAGCTGTCTGAGCTGATCTGTGATGACTTTTCTTAAAAGGATTGTACTGTGCGGTGCTTGTGTCTATGCATGTTTTGAAAAATCGGTAAACTAGTGAATGGTAAGCTGTGTTATATTTCAAGTGTCGGTCATAAAATTCTTGTTTTGTGCTCAGATTCTTTTTTATAACTAATTCTTGATGTAAACTGTTGGTAATTTGGCATCAGTTAAAAGAAACATTTGTGCTGATGGATTTAAAAGCAATTTCTATTCCTGCCTTGCTGTGCTAAACATCATCATTGTTCTGAAAATATGGATTCTTTTCTTTTTTTTACATTAACAATACTGTAATTTTGTCTGTGTAACTGCTTATTGATAGAGACGATTTTGGTTTCAGAATCCTTGCACTGTATTTTGATCTTCAAACTGTGTTTTGTACTTGGTACTTTTTGTGGTCCTGTCTGGAACCTGGAGTTCTGTATCCATCTAGAAAGAGGCGGCCTAACATGGGTAGATGGACCTGTGCTTGGACCTTAGATACCTAAGGCACGTAAGAGTGCACTGTCAGGACAGAGGAGGGGAAGGAGGACTCCAGCCACCTGTGATTCTTCTCCTAGAGTGTGCAGTTACCCTCAGCATGGTCACTTTGTGCTGCTGCTGGGGTTAACAGAAATGTGGGCTGCGTAAACTGTGCAACTGCATGCACCCGATCCACAGTGGTAGGGAGTTCATCAGGACAGCAGTAGATCTAGTGAACTGCTCAAAGCTTGAAAATGCAGCTTTGGTATACACCATTTTTCTTTCCTGGGTGTCCTTGCACATCATTTAACATCTGGGAAAAAAGACCACTAGAGTGAATAGAAACGTCTGTACCAAATGTCAGGAGGCTCAGGAAGAGAAAGCTCGGACATTTCACACGCTCTAACTTTATTACTCAGGCCTTTTCTTGGTGGGAATTTCTGAATTTTTTTATGGGTTTCTTAACAGTTCACTTCGCTGGTGTCTGTTGTGATTTTCTTCCACTGTCAGTGAATCTGCTCATTCCTGTCCAAGACTGTATCAGATGAAAATATTCCCAAATTTACCAATGTGATGCAGGAATTCAGTGTGATCTGGGTTGACAGGTCTTTGCAATGAGCAAAAGGGTGAACAGCAGAGTCACAACTTGAGTTTTCTAAACAGGGTTGTTACTACTCTTGATGTTTTAGGAAGAGACCCATTATGAGTATTTTTATATGCCACAAATCAGCCCTTTTTTGTTCCTCTCATACTTCAGCATCCTTTGAGTTGGTGGTTTGTTGAAGTTTCTGATTTTGGTCTGGTATTCTAGTAAGATAAGAGTCTCGGAAATTTTATGGGAACCCCTGCAGCTCCACTTGCCCTCCAGGCTGATGGGAGGTCATGCCATGTCACCTCCTCTCCTCAGGACTTTATTTTTGTATAGGAGGAGCTGTCACAACTCCTCTGATACCTCACAGGATGACAGTGCCGTTGCACAATGCTGGCTGAAACATCCAGCTAACTCTGGTTCCTTTTGAGTTGGTCTGAAGGTTTTGCATTAGAACTGCTGGATTAATGAAACTGGTTTTAATTCAGAAGGATGACTTTGAGGTTATGAGGGCTCATTAATTCTTCTTCTGTGGTTTGAAGAAATGTCCTTTGCTTCAAATGAATCACAGGAATTTCCACCTTCTTTCCATCTCCCAAGGATTTCTCTCATCTCTTTGATATGCTCTAAGCATATTTGAATCCTACATTTCTGCCCTGGTGTAGACAAGCCAGTTATGCAACTATTACTGTATTAATACAGCTTTAGAAAAATCTGTTGTTTAATCTCCTTAAAGCTTGTGAGATGTTAAAGTTCTTGGAAGCATATCTTTCTATGATCATCGTAGGTAATAACCCTTCCAGTATTTCACCAATAGAAATTAAATGACTTGCCTAAATAAGATGTGCCTGCCCCAGGAAATCTGTTTTGTCACTTAGCAGACATTTCCGTCTCCATTTCAAATTTTTGGCTTGTTTTGGAGAAGACCCTCCTTATCTATTCTGCCAGCAGAGTAAATCAGCCAGGCTATTTAATATGTGTGAATTAAAATAACATACTCGTTTTTTTCTGATCACTAGGGAAACCTCTAGAGTAAATAAAAATTGTTGAGTTGTTCCAGCTTTTGCATTTTTAACAGAAGAACAAAACAATTTTTGCTGATTTTTATTCAGCAAATTCAGTGCCAGTATTTGACTAACAAATGTGGCTGAACTTAATGACTTCCCAGCTTCTGCTGCATTAGACTATGGACAGTTCTCTTCACATTTGTATGAAGGTATTCTAGCAAACAAGGAAAATTCAGGGGTCACCTGGGAATTGTTGCTGAAATGTCTCTCTTAATCTGATACAGGAATCCTTAGGACTTCTGCTAAACAGTAGTTTTCCTTGACAAAAATCTCTATACCCTTGAGTGGTATACTTTGTTAGTCATTTAATGATCTTTTTAGAGTTGTCTTGGTTTCTTGATCACTTAATAGCATAAAGTAAGATTTACTGAGGATAGCACTGGATAATCCAACTCCAGTAGTTTGGGAGAAGCTGTATGGGCCAGTTCAGCGTTTAAATGGCTTAACCTTTTTTTGCCAATGGCTGTTTGTATTAAGAAGTAGGTAATAATGATGAACCTGTTCCACCACTTTTGGTGTTTACTGTAAATGTTTCCCTAAAGAAAAAACAGTTAAATGGTCAGAGTAAAGAGCTCATATTTGAAATGTGATTAAATGAAAGAGTCAATCTCCTTCCAAGTGATAGGGGAGGTAGTAAGATATTTGTGTATAACCTGGAACATGTTGTCTGTAAGTGGACAGGCAGGAGGGTGTCTTCCATGTTTCAGTGATGAGCAGAAACCGTTTTGTTACTTGGCATCATTTCTTGGTACACTGATTTCTGAGAGCTTTGAGAACTACCTTAGTTCTTTGAAAATAACTGCTTTGTAAGGTTGTGCCTTTGGGAATATTGGGTCACTAGTGGTAATTTAAAGAATGTTAAAGTTACTGAGTAGTAGTTTAATAGAATGAGTGACATCCTTAATAATTTGTGGGCTTCACTTAATTTACTGTATGTGATTTCATGTGTGTATAATTGCCTGGACCACCAAACTGGTGTCAAGTTAAACACTAGCTTCCCTCCATCCTTCACTTATTTGTAATCTTGCTGCGCTACCAAAGAACCTCAAAATGCTAGCTTTTAAAAGGTATAGAAGGTATTATCTGGCAGATCTAGAAGTGTATCCAGAACTCTGCCTAATTAACAGTTTTTAACAAAATTTGAGATAAATGTTATAAATAGGTATATGTCAATGGTTAAAGATTGTCAGGCTTAACAGCTGAGACAGTGTTTGTAATCTTGTAAGCCCCAGAGGTGGGGAATGTCTGATGCTTTCTGTTCTTCAGTTCTGGGTCCAATAACATGACATCTTGGCCAAAAGACTGAAAAATTGAAAAATATTTAGAAATCTACTAATAAACCTTGCTCTCAGCACCTCTGCTCTTAGTCACACCTGAGTCACTAGCCTTTTCCTAAGTATCTACTTGAAAGATAATTAGCATCATAGTGAATGTAAATTGTGAGCGTATTTGTGATCTCAGAGTTTTGCAAAGTGGCTCCCAGAATTTGTACATTTTGCTTAGGATTAGGGTTTTGTGTTGTTTTGCCACAACGACACTGGGTTTGTTTTCACTGTGGTCTCCAAGAAGACAGGAAGAAAAGGAAAACTACTATAGTAGTTTCGTCAGGAATAAAAGCAAATTCTCTTTGGTCATGTCACATTGTCATTAAGTGCTACTTTCAAAGGACTGAAGAATAAACTCTTCTAGAGACAAAATGCTTTAAAAATTCTGAGAATTTTTCATGCTTATCGTCAGCTGAGATAAAGCTCCCAAGTACATTGTTGATGTTAGTGAACTTTGATTTTTATTGCCATTTTCTGTAATATGTAAAGCAAGACTTTAAATTAGCCTTCTATTAATAGTTATCTTTTACTGTCATGTTTCAAGGTTGGATTTGTTATTAGCATTTTTCTATCTGAGGTACACTTGCTAAAGTGCCTTTAAGGGTCACAATTACGGATGCTGTCTTTCCTTTTTCATTATTTAAATATGTTGTACTTTATCTACAATGTGCAACATTATGCTAATGTGTTTTGGGAGAAGTTGGCTGAAGCCGTACCTAAAGTGATGGGGCAGCGTGAATTGCCTGAGCTGCAGATATGTTGTAACCTTTCTAAAATCCTGGGTGGATTGAAAGATGATACATGCTGGAAATGCTTTTTTTTTCCCCCTTCACTGATGAATTATATTGCAAGTTTGTAAAGCACATGCCAGGCACTAGGTTAAGCAGTTAAAAAATTTTGACAAGTGATTTACTAATCAAATATTTTCCTTTTCATTTTTAATGTGTAAATTTGAAAAGGGTAGGTACTGCTGTTTGAACCTAGACTATAAGTGCTTAAAACCTCCTTTAGGAGCTTATCATTTGGAAGATGCTGTTAGGGATGGGACCTCTTTTCACTTACGCAGATTTTTCCAGAAAAGTGATCTTCCTAAGCCTCAAAAAATAGTTTGCATTTACACAAAGGGTCTCTCAAAAGTTGAAAAGTGTATCAGGAGATACAATCTCTATATTCTCTGTTTTCTACTATTGTCCATACTATTAACCTGATCTCCCTTATGCAGGAAAATTGAGCAACTTTCGCCATACATGGTCATGTGGATGTATTTACTAATAATTCTCTAGTGAAAATTTTTCTGATACTTCCTTTAGAGATACTGAAATTAAACCAGAAGACATCTACTTCCAGAGAAGGTCCACCACACCCCCCCCTGCAAAATATTATTTGTTGGCTAAAAGTCTGTGGTTGTCACTTTAAACCATAAATTCCTGTCCCCATTGGTGAATTGATAAATATAGATATAGTCAAATAAATCTCCTTGACACTTTATCTCAAATTTTGCAAAACAGACTCTTGATTTGTATTGTGCTAATGAGGTTTTTGGTTTTCCCAGATATCAGTTAAATTGGGATATATTTACCAAAACTTTTGAGAGCAGGGACACAGAAGGTGGAAAGAGAGGTGTTGGCTCGTCCCTCTTTCTTTTCTGTAGAATCGTGCAAGAGAATAGTTTTGTCCTCTTTTAGCTGTTCTAGAGGTTTGACACTTTTCCAGCTGTGGGTTCCAGAGAAATTGCATGAGGAGATTGCTTGGGACAGCAAGCAAATCTGTTCTCTTTAAAGACAGATTTGGGAATTGAATGGTGTCGTGGAACAGTTGATTTGGGCAACCATCCTCCTTATAGAAGAATCCAATTTTGCTTCAACTTCCTGCTTCACGATCTCCAATAATATTTTAAAAAGTTTACCTACATTTTGGGGAGGAGGGGCAAGGGAAGAGAGGGAGAGAGAAGGATGTGATGCTTGGATCAGTACTGCACCACATTCATTTGAATCTGCAGTGGAGAAAAAAATAAATATCTACAGAACTTACAGGAGGATTTGCTGTGGGATTCCCCCCCCCCCTTCATTCTTGCTTCTTCATAGATATTTAGTTTCCATAACAACACAAGGTAATTGTTAAATGCATGCTGGGGGCTGGGTTTGGTTTTGGGTTTTTTCTTTTGCTACTTATGTTTGAAGTGTATTACATGTAGAGTAAAACCTCAGGAGCAATATGGTAATTCTGTTAATGGCTTTTGTTCTGAAACTAAAATATTAAACTGATAAACATGGCGTAATATTTGGGAATGGCATCTTGTTTTTGTTACTTTGAAGCTAACTTGTGATGTAGTGTTTGTAAATGTGCAAATCTGAATTGAGGCTAAGGAGGACATGCAAAATGTCATGTCTATTGTCAGTCTTTAAAAAAAGTCATGTCTTAAGCCATTGAAGATGTTACTAGGGCTTACACAAATGTAGCATTGTGATAAACTGCAACTTGAATACTTACCTCAGTTGCAACTTGAATGAGTGCTTACCTGGCCGCCTTCCAGCCAGTACTAAAAATTGCTGGTCTGAAATACCTACCCAAAAAACAGGGACGAAATGGACTCTAAATTATTCCGGTTTCCGGCGCATACTGTCTGCTTTTTTTAGTGTGTTAGGGTAGAAACTGCAAATAATTGCCTTTAAGGGCAGTGAGCGTATTGTTGCTGATGAGAAGCGCTGGTGTTAGTTAATATGCAGAACTCTGTGGCACTGCCTTGTGAGGGTGAGGGAGCACAACCGGTTACAGCACTTAACAGTAGTCGGAGCAATCCACTGTGTAGCTGAATGGAGCGGGATGTGACGGTGGGAAATACATCTGTTCCTCGTTGTGTGACTTTCTGGTGGGCAGAGCATTGCATTGGCTTTACTTCAAACTTGCAGAAAGGACAGAGCTATTGAGAATCCAAGCCAAAATGCTAAGTTATAAAAGAAAGCAAACGTTGTGCTTCAATTTCTGCTGTGTGCTGAAGCTGAGGAGCTGACATTTCAGCAGCAGAACGATGTCTTCATGGAGATGATGAGTACAGGCTGAGTCATGTAATTTTCAACTTCAAAAATTAAAATTAATCTGCTGTACATAAAGTTTTTCATTGCTGCCAGCTCACTCTGAAAACTTAGTTATGCCATATTGCCAGTGTAATTGCAACCATTTTGTCTGTCTTTTCTGTTTTTGTTTGGGTTTTGTTTTTCTTTTTTAAAACAGAGAAATGTATGTAGGATTTCCAGCAAATTGCCAGCAGTTCGCATCTAAACAGCCACAATGTCACCTTCTCTCTGCTTTACTATGCTAGTCTTTTATGAACTTGAGGCTTTTCCTCGTAGCAAGTTTGATTGATTGTCAAAGTCCAAATGTAGATTTTCTCTTTGTTGGTCAGTTACGGTCACTTAGAGGTTAAACAGCAATGTGGATCTTCTTTTTTCTTTTCATTCTGGGATTTTAATTTTTAGTATTTTAAGCAAATGGGCAGTAATATAAAGTAAAGTTTTAGGGTGTTTGATCTTTGCTTGAAATAAGGTACACCCATGTCTTTAATGACTGGATAATCACTTTGGGAAGGGGGAAATATGTTTCTTTTAGCCATATTCTGTGAGGTGTAACACCTGTTGATCTGCTATTTCTGAAGTGGATTATGTAGTGTCTTTGTACCACTATCATCAGGGTCTGTTAAAGGAACACTTAGGGCACAATGTGGAGCTATGTGGAATATCCCTGACATCTGGGTGGTAGAGGGAAGTAAGAGAAGATAACTCAGTGGTTTGAGATTCAGAATCTCCAGTGTAGGAAGTTGCTTGTTGTGTTTCCGTCATAGTTTTTATGAACAAAAGAAATTATGGAAAAAAAATCTGGAAGAATTTCTAGCCATAAGAATCAGTAATATGCAAGGTTGCTCTTAAATTCTTTTGGATCTGTCAGCATTTTGGCTTATTTCTTATTCCACTTACTAAAGTGATTCTGTTTTCATTTCAAGTTATTTAGATGTCTTAAATTACTGATGGTTCTATGTAGTGATGGTATATGAATTTCTTGATACTGCCTTTGTGCCTGGATGACAATTCCACATGCTTCCTTGTGTGTGTCTGCCTGCTTCTGCCTCCTGTATAGAGTTGTATTTTGCCCTGGGCTCAATCAGGACTTTACTATTTAGCCAAGGGTGTCTCTGTTTCCCATAGCACCTCTTCAAAATAGCAGGTATGTGTGCTGTACTACTCTTCTTTGTCACTTCCCTCAGGTTCTTGAACACCTCTCTTTCTGGTCACTGTAGCCAAGGCTGCCATGGCCATCCCCAGCCAGGCCATCCTGATTTGTGAAGAGCAGACCCAGCCGTGCATCAGCCTTGATTGGCCCATGCAGTACCTGTGTCAAAAGCTTCTCTGTGTCACTCTGCAGTATTGCAATCAAGTTTGAAATAAAAACATGTCTGCCACTGTGTAAAATACTGAAATGAGTCCTATTTGATTAAAAGAAAATGTGATACTGTATACAAAATTGCATATAAATTGGTATAGTTAGTAGCCATTTGCTTTTCTGTGTGTAAAACAGAAATTTGGAACACTTTTGGAATGATAGTAAAATACACTAAAGGGAATTTCTTTGCACATATCATCAGTGTTTTGTGACACAAAGGCAGATAATCTGCATCAATACAAGCTTTAGAATTAACAAATTATTTTTCACATGTGCCACATAATAATGTGAGAGGCCTTCATTGTGAACAAGCTGGTGATATTTTTCTTCACACAATTCTGAAAAGAAATTTCTGTGGTAACAGTGACATTTGCCAATTTGGTCTTATTTCTTTCTTTCTCTCTGGTAAAATGTAATTTGTCCTAATAGGAATTAGTGTGTACGAATTCTTTTTATAGAGAGATGCATGTTAACCTTGCAGACCATTTAACTAATTGTTTTCTGATGTTCTGGTGGTTTCCTTATTTTATCTCTGTCAGTGGAAAGTATTTCAAGGGGAAAATCATGAAATGTGAAAGCTAGCCTTAAAACTTGATTATTTTACTGCTTCAGTTTACTGCTCGATTTACACAAGAATTGTGTGTAATTTGTGCTTTACAGTTTCAACTGCAGCTTCCTCGTGATGTCTTAATGGAGGCTGAAGAGATCAATGAAAAGCTCACTGCCAAGAAGCATTAATATCATACTACTGCAGTTTATTTGGTGGGTCTTGCCTAAGTGTAAATGCTGAGGCATAAACAAATAACCTAATGGTTTCTGTGGGACTGAAACCTTTACGTCCTTATTTGAAAACTTCACATCCATATCATGTGATATCTTCATCTTCCAACTGAATCTTGCACATAATGAAAGATCCCCTCTATATATGCATTAACGTTAAATTTTAATAATTGTGCTTCTGGTGATTTTTAAACTGTTTTCTATTTAATAAATATTTATATTGGAAATAGTTAAGATTATTTGGTAGCTATGAGACCAAATAAAAGGCACTAGAGAAAATGTGACTTGAAAGTGATGGATATTTTCCTTGGTAATGATGGTTAAATCAAAATGTTGGTCATTACATCTCAAGGCTGAAGGGAAGGGACTTTCAGGCTGCAGTTCTCTTGCCTCTTAGCCATAAACCATTCTCTTTTTATGGAGTTGGCTGTATATTCTTCAGGTGTTCTGTCTCATCTCACCTTCTGACACCTCCACCTGCAATCTGGTGGTATCTTCACTTGTACAGAAAGATGTACTTGTTGCAAGTGGTCTCATCCATAATGCCTTCTTTTCTTTTTAAAATGTAGGTTTTTCACACAACTGAAAAACAAATGGAGTTTTGGCTGTTTTTATCCTCCTAGGCAGACAGAAATTTCCTTGTTATTTTTGAGAGGGAAATCCAGAGCTGTAGGTCTTGATGTCTTTTCTTAGTCTAACCCACTTTACCAGGTGAGACTGTAATCATTTCATGATGGCTACTTTATTTTGAGAGCAACTGTAATTAATGTAAAGTGTTTCTTCTGTGTGACACAAGTATCTTGTACATTTGAAGGACGGAATTAATTTGGCTTGCTTCCATAAAACAAGGTCAGGGTTGTTCGTGGAGCTTTTTTTTGCATACCATATCTTATTCATCACATGGCGCCCTTTTTTTCCTTCTGTATTTGACAAAAGATTAAATTTTTCTCACTATAGATTTAGATTGTTTTCTCAGTATTTAACATAAGACAAAACTTAATCTGTATAATTTTTTTGTCATAGAGTTAGACATTTTCTTACAAAACTAAGTAAGTATGTGGTTTTAAAAAATGCTTTCTCTTATATATTGGCTGCCTTTGTGGTCTGATAGTTCCTGTATTTTAAAACGGGTAAGAGCAATTCTTTTGGAAGACTGATATGGTCTTTGTTGCTTGCATCCTACATGCAAGCTATTGACTGATGGTTTTGACAACCATATGATATATATCATATTCAGAAAAATTTTAAAAGATATTTTCTGCTCTTTTTCCCATCCTTCCCTGTCATTGTGACTTGGTAAGTCTTGGTCTGCTTGCTAAAGATTCACATACTAGTGAAAATGTCACTAATTGCTGGTACAGCTGGGGGGGGTTGTGTTTTGCTTCGTCATCTTAGGTTTCTTGGCAACTTAAGCTTTTAGCAGCTGCTGTACACAAATTGACGTTGGTACTGAATATTCCCCACTGCACAAGTACGAACATTATTACTGTGTGCTAAGATGCAGGCTGTAGAAAATAATAAAATGAACAAAAAGTAATATTGCATCCTGCCATTTCAGCCAGGTGAAATCCTTTGAAGTCCGGACATCAGCTCACCACAAGGTTGATGAATATCGCCTTCTGTCAAATAGCGGCTATCTCGGGCGGCTGGCTGTAGACGCTAATCTCCGTTTTATTTTTAGCAAACCATTAGTCTCTCACAGGGGAGTGTGGGAGTAATTGTCAAAGCTACTGAAGGACTGCTATTAAACCGAATTGCTGTAGCAGGTGTTGGGTGGGATCTCCTCCATTCTTACCAATTAGCAGCTACTGGCTTCACGTTTAAAGACATGTGAAAAGCAGCCCTGTCATTCGAAGATTTCCTAGCCTTCCTTGTGCGCTGTTAGATTGGGTCTTTTGACAAGTACTCCTTTTGAAGTTTCTGTTCTTTGTCAACATACAAGAATTTTCACTATGTAAATCCTTTCCCTAGTCTGTCGGTTTGTTTTTCAAGGGGCTCTCTTGTAGGGGTACTGCATTTAGTCTGCTTGCTAAGGAAGTGAGGCTTGTGTGACTAGATTTGCCTAGCCATCAATCCCTTTTTTTAACTCCTCCTTCCTCACTCCAAAAGGGGGAAAAAAAAACCCCACCCACCAACATTTTGGATATTAACTGGCTGCTGAGTTCCATCAATGAGAAGTGTAAAGTTCTTGGTATGGAGTAAATTGTGAAATTGGTGCTTTAGTGAGGAGTAGTCTAGACATTCACTGAGAAACAGCTGGGTGAAATCTTAGACCTCAGCAATCTTGGGTGGCTGCACGTGCTGCTGCCCCTTGCTCTGCCAGGCAGTGTTCATCTGCAGCCTTGGTTCTAGCTCTAGTGTTTCGTGTACAGAAAGGATATACACATACTTCTACCGAGGAGAGGAGAGCACCAGGATGGTACAAATGACTGGGGCCTGTTGGTCTCAGCAATCATTGGTAATGTGAGTCAGGGCTGCAGGGTGGGAGGTGCTGGTTTAGTTTCTTTCCGTCCTTTGTGCTCTCTTTTTACCAATGTTTGCTTTGTCCATCTTTTTTAGCCCATTTTGTTCCACCAGTGGTGTTTCAGGAGTTTGTTCTTTCAGTTACCTTGAAAGCTGGAGCCTACAGCTTGTTTTCATAGGAACTCCTCAGTTACCTTGGATTTATCAATGTTGGAGTGCAGTTAAAAAAAGAAACCAAACAAACCAAAACCATAAAACCCACTGAATTTAAGATGGACAAGAAAAGAGAGGAAAATATTGTACAAAGCAGAACACAGGTTCCTTATTTTGCGTGCTCCTAATCCTACCCAAACTGTTCCTCCTTTTGTGAGTACTGTGATTGGTACCAGTTATTTGACAGGAGACTTCTGTAATATTACTGAGTCCTTTATTCCAGCCTTCTCTGAGAAGCATGTTACACAGATGTGGATATTCAGGAAGCTCATGGCAGCACAAGACAAGAACTCAAAATAAACAGAATTCCCAAGAGGGGAACTCTTAAGCACTAAGTTGAGAAATCTTCAGCAGAATGATGATCTACCTCTTTTTGGTGATTGGATCAAAGCTAATTGGGATTAATGCTGTCCTCCAGTTAATAACTGCCTTAACTTCTGTAAATGAAAAGCAGTTATTAAAGCACATCAGCATTGGTTAAATAGTTGGGCTAAGGAGCCAGCTCCGGGACCATGCAAATTATGAAACTCTGTAAGTTTTCAGTTTGTAAGGAATCACAGAAAGAGCATTTTGTTTGGAAAAAATTGAAAGTCTAGGTAATGTTAGGACATTCTATTTATTTTTTTCTCTCTGGTTGTTGGAGCTATGGGGTATCAGATAAAAGCTGTTGCTGTGTTGTAATCTTGAAGATTAATTGGATGGCCAGCACAAGTTCTGTGCATTACTGGGATTTCACATATGAATGTGCTCAGTTGGGTTTTAATGGTGCACAGGATTTATGCTTCAGTCTCCTGAATCTCTGTAGCAAATTTTCTGTCCCTTACTACACCAGGCCAAAGAATAACCTTTTGCAAAATGCAGAGAAAAGTTTGTTTTATGCTGTTCTCCAGTTTCAGCTGGGTTTTTCCTTCTTGCTGCAAGTTCTTCATTGACACAGCCATAACCACGTGAAATATCACTGTCTTTTGATGGCTCTTATCTCCTGCCACTGACATAATAGATAGAACTAGTGATGAAAATGTAGTACAGGAATACTAAAAATTGAACCTAACAATGAACGTGGCATGATGTGTAGGATGATTAATGCCCCAGTTCTCTTGCATTCTAGCACTTTATATAGTAGAATAAAGAAATTAATCTCATAATTTGGAAGTACTAGAGGAGGAGGCTACATTTGCGACTCATTGCTCCATCTTTTAAATACTTGGTTTTTATGTTTGTATTTTCAATTTTTACTTGGTAAGTGAATCAGAGTCATTTTGTTGTCTGTTGTGAAAATCTTTGATACATTTCAGCATGCATCCTTAGGAAGGGGCATGGAAGGGAAACCAGCTGCTGTGCAAGTTGATAGAGCCAGTGACTAAAGTTTCTGTCTGTATTTCACAGGAAACCCTGTAGTATTCTTGATTTATTAATGTATGCACACCTGTGTACATCAAGGATATAGAAATCAACTTTTTCCCCTGATTTTGGAGAAAAAGGAAATAACACTGAGATTTTGAGGTAACGGGAAGACAACTGGAAACAAATGTATGTAATGACATTGAATATACCTGCACGTTTTCTCCTTAAATGGAAGGTGAACTTGGGTATTGTTTCACATAGATTTTTTTCAGTCTTTCATTACTGGCTGACAGTGCCTTACTTTCTTCCTATATATATAAAGTTAAAAGATACAGAAGGGACCCCTGTCTTGAAGAGAGATCCATACTGCTCAGATGTCTATTTTTATTTTGGCTCCTGACTGTATCACAGCAACAGTGCATACCACACTGCATACCCCAGTAATGTGTTCTCTGGCCAAAACTGTAGCTTGTTGATAATGGAAGCTCCTTAGTGATGAACTTTTTTTTTTCCAATTTGCTTAAGCAATTTAATACCTCGCTATTGCACATCTTCCGTGGCACAGCCAGTTGTACTCCTCGGTTTGGTTGTGTACAAAGTGGTTATTTCAAGTAATTATTTGACTTAAAAGTTATCTTTGTTATATTAGCCAAAAATCCCCACTTAAAATGTGGTCTTCATCCTGTCCCTGCGTTATTGTAGAGGTTTAACAAGAGGATTAATTATATTAATTCGTTCTACTGATAAGGATTTTTTTATGCAGAATAGTAGAGGAAGTATTGGTTGAAAACAAATTTTTTTTTTTTTTTAATTTGCGTGCTTGTGAGCCCGAAGTTTGATTTGTAGTTCTTAACCTGTTAGTTCTTAGATACTTGACAGGATGATCTGCTCTCAAAAGAAGACACTGAGTTGTTGGCAGTGTGTGACAAACGAGTTTGATTAAAAGGATCACCAAGTTGTAATGAAGGTCTCAGTATACCCAGACAGGACAAAGAGAATCTTTGTATTTTTCTTTTCTTACCCAAATCGAGGCTTTTAAAGCCACTTGTAGGGCCTCTGCATTTTTGTTGAGTCCCTCAGCTTGGCAGTTACAAACCTTTTACCTGACAGCATGGAAGTGTTTGAAAAAGACTTAAAAAATTCTCAAAGCATCCAAGAATGCAGAAGAGTAATTTTAAAGTTTCCACTATATGTGAAATGACTTTAACTGCAAAATATAGTAGTACAGTACTATCTGCTTACTTATGTTCTGCTTTGAATAGTGATTTGGATAATAAATTACTTATATTGCCAGTTCTTGCATAGAAGTGCTGTTTCTTACTAAAGGGTTGTTTTCTTCCCATTCTTGTTGCCAACGTGTTTAATTTTGCACAAGTATTTCAGGGTATCTGGTAATTCTCTGTATGCACCAATGGCTTCTCTCTGCTCATTCTCTCCTCTGCTGATTAACTATTGATCATTAGCCTCAGGAATTATGTGCTAATACAGCCTCTCTGCTGGCAGTTGGGTTGTTGATTTAAAATAATATTTGTAAGGATCAATACCCTAGAAATACAGCACTTTCCTGCTGCCACTTCTTCTCATTATCAGTCAGCATCTGTTCAGACTGCTCACCAGATTGTTACAGCACTACATATTACCAGCAAGTCAAAAACAATACAGTAATTTGTTACCTGGTGAGTCATTTCCCAGAAATGCAAGTCTAATTTTTTTGGCCTATCTGTGTAGAAATTCCTGTGTATCAGTGATGATAAAGGTGTGTTTTTACTAAATTTTAAGTACATACTAGTAGCTGCTGTGCTGATACATGACTCAGTTGAGAAATAATTTTCTTAGTGGTATTTTAAATAGTTTTCTATTTATGAATTTTTCTCCGTAATTTTTAAAACTGGAAGCTAATCTTTCTGGGTGTACTTGCACTTCCTTCACAAGTAGTTCTCATCACTGTTTCTGTTTCTCCAACTTTTACTTAATCTCTGCACTGAGCATTGCCTTCTGTCTTTATGAAGTTCAATTTTAGGTCTCTTGTTGATACTTTTGTTTTCTTCTGTGGACATACTTTAAGGGAGCTCCGACCATTTGTTTGAGGAGATGTGAGGTAGGGAGGAATGTGTTACTCTTGATGTGAGTTGAGTTCTGCTGGTATATCACTAGAGCTGTGGGTTAATGTACTGCAGCAGGAAGTGTATCAAAATAAAAATAGTGTTCATACAGTGGAAATAAATGAAACATTTGAATTACTGTTGTTGTGGTTTAACCCCAG